>JAJLXD010000020.1:49412-70173 GCA_030571115.1 Wickerhamomyces sp. yHMH617 | reverse complement strand
ATAAACAACACTTGATAGTGAAATTGGAAGCTTGAACATTGCATGTGCCTAATCAGCACAGACTCATAGCAACTATGGTACCAAGAGAGTAATTAATGAAATGAAGCCCATGGAAACAAACACCAGTTGAATGACAGAAAACTTTTTCCTCATGATTCTCATGATATAGATAACACATAATACACTATAATAACATTATAACATTGGAACATTTTAGCAATAGGAAGCAGCACCTTTTGGGAAGAACATAGCTTATTTATTGAAAGTTAGGATAAGGTTGGGCATCATCTGGCCTATTAACAGCATAGTTAGAGCCGTATTGTTGAGAAGCATTTGCTTGATAACCAGTAGATTGTCCTGGTTGTCCATGCTGTGCTGGTTGTCCAATAGGTGGGCCAGATGGTTGCGCTGATGACTGATAATAGATTTGGTTGTTAGGGTTATATGGATCAACGTATCTTTTGCTCATGTCACCGTATTGTGGATTTGGGAAGTATGGTGCATTTGGCGGTAACCCAGAGATAGGAGGAGCCAAAAATTGTGAGCTGTCGAGACCAGAATAACCACCCACATGTTGCGGTTGTGGTTGTGGTTGTGGTTGTTGCTGTTGCTGTTGCTGTTGTTGCTGTTGTTGCTGTTGTTGCTGTTGTTGCTGTTGCTGTTGTTGCTGTTGCTGTTGCCCGATATGTGGACTGTTAGATTGCGCTTGATTTGGTGGAGTTGAGGTAGAGGATGGATACCCTAATGGGGTATGTTGGCCAGTTGCAAATTGCTGTTGGTGGTGATAATTTAAATTATATTGATTGAAGTTAGGATATCCTAAAGGCTGCTGAGGCTGTTGTGATTGAACGTGCATTGGTTGAGGATTCAACGGTAGAGGTTGTCCTTGACCATAAGAGATGTTTGGTGGAAATTGTAGGACTGAAGGGTAAGAAACTGTTCCAGGTTGAGGTACTTGGTAAATTGTGTTGGACGCAAACTGTTGTTGTAAAGAATTTTGTCTAGGAAATGAATCATTGTGAATATCAACCTGGGCTGATTGACTTAGACTCAATTGAACAGTTTCATCAAGCTCTTTAACTTGTTGGGCACTAGGCAAAAAATTCAAATTGATCAAGTCACCATGATCCTGTTCTTCGAGTTCTTTCAGAGCGCTTTCATAATCAAAAGCAACAACAATGCTTCTATCCAAATTATCCATGCTTAGGAAACCTCTCAAAAGATCACGCTTAAACATTCTGAGTTCACAGTAAATAGCACATGATACTGATTTTGGAATCAAATAAATTCTCATGTCTGACTTATATCTAGGACGTGCCACTCTCTTCTTCAGGAATGTTGTGGAAGGCCTGTCACCAATGGAGCCAATGGATTCTTGATAAAAGTCTCTATTCATCTCAACAGTATGGAAATCTTCGTCCTCATCATCATTCAGATAAAGGTGGCCAGGCATAGCGGTTTCAATCTTCAATAACACAGATCCACCTACTTCAGTTGCAGCAGCCCTTGTCACTCTAATCAGAGAATACTCTGTTAGCCCAAATAAATTATAGACAGCTTCGTCAATTGTGCTGAATTCTGGAATGCTTGAGTGCTTATTAGGAGTAATTGATGGATCATCAATAAATCTGACAGCTTGTACATTAAGAAGAGATGAGAATCCAGATATTATGTTCTTTGTGGAGAGCTCCTCGTTAGTCTTCACAACTGAGTCCTTTTCCGTGGTGCAATATTTGATGACTTTCAAAGGTTTTCTCATGTTGTCAGAAACCAAAATGGAATAGAGAATTCCCAAAGTTGGGACTAATGTCAACCTGACCCTAGTTTCTTTCGACAAGGGCCTTCCTTGAGGTCTTGAGACATTTGGACCTCTCTTATAACCTTTCTCCTTGTGCTGCCTGTTCGCTCTTCTTCTGGCTAATTTAACAAAACTGGAATCGGAAGACGCAGAATTATTAGAGTTTACAGACAAATCCATCTCATTTGGCATCGTTGGATTTGAGATAGAAGTTCTAGCAGTTGTTGAGGTGTTGGCAGTTTTATGGCTTGAAGAAGATTTATCAGATTCAATTGATCCTCTTGGTAAATGCGCCAATTTATCGCTGCTTGAAGTCTGTGAAGATTGTGAATTGATATTTGATGAATTTGAAAGGTCGTCCACGCTCGGAAGATGAAATGGATACGTTGATTTTGAGCCCATGGCTTAACGCTGACCTTTTAATCTATTTTTTCAAGATTATGGATAATATTCTATGATTTCGTAACAATGTGAACTAGCAAATTCGATGCTTATTCCCTATAACAGGCAAATAACAGTTTTATTATCTTCAAAATCACAGCTTATTGTCTATATTCAGTTTGATGTCTTCCTTCGCCTAAGTGTGCTTAAAGTATGGGTTGATATCAATGGTAAAGAAAAGTCTCGTATCAATAGATAAATAGAGTTCCTTTTCTGGTCTATCAATGAACGGTAAAGATTAAAGTGGGTTCTCTCGTTCTCGGTTGACTCCAGCTTCAAATGTCTTGCTGTCAATGATGACACCGGCTGAGAACAACAAAAATCTTTCAAGGCTTATTTTTTGATTTATGTGTAGCAATTAACTCTATCTCGAACAAGTTTGTGAGTGGTACTTTAATATCCTCCCCGTACTTAACAAGTTTTCAGTGTTGCACAGGAGACACGAAACCAAATAGGTTAATGTTTATTTCTTAAATCAGTTTTCGATTCGACGAGAAAGTTCTCAAAGGTGCTAGATACATTTTTCGTTTTTCTATTTCTCAATATTTGTTTTCATGATTTTGTCCCTCTTGCAGTGTACTAAGTACTGTATCAAGTCAGCAAAACAATCATCACTGAAGTTCTTAACTAGTCTCAAAGTTTTTCAGGGCTGGTCTAGGATAGGAAAGCCGCATAATCAAGACCAAAACATATGCATTATAAATTCACAATACTAAAATGTGCACAATTATGCATATATGCTCTATTGTTAGTTGCTTTTCTCGCACTTGAAATATTTTGCCTTTTAACTTTGGGGTTTGAGACTACAATCTACCTCAACCCAACAGTTATCTTGTCAATCAAGCCAAGTACAGGCACTACACTCTGTACTCAACACCACATCAGCTCTATATTGAACTTGAGCAAACACACTGGATTAAATTGGTGGTCTTCTTTTTCGTATAATAGGAAGTAAGGGCTAGCGTAACAAGTCAACAACTAACAATCTCTGAGTAACCTGTAACTGTATGTGTAGCGGCTTTTAAATATATTGATCCGAATTCAGATACCACAATCATCCAATACTAAGCACCACTACGTAACACGCATGAAATCTCAGACCACTCAATTGAGAGGGTACAGCTTGGCGCAAAAACACCAACCATGATTTACCGTTCCCGAACAGTTCTGAGACTTACGACTATCAAGAATTTGAGTCTATCGAAGCTCAAACTTCTTAGTTCCACTACCTATATCATAGATGAATGCTTATCTCTTACTAGTACACTACCTACTCAGTTATGCCTACTCTCGGTAGTCAGGTCTCAGTAATTACTACTTAGTTACTAGCGCAGTACTACAGTATACAGCCTCTAACTGACTTTTTCTGTTGCAAGGGCAATCACCAATCCAAAGTTAGAGGAACTAGTACAACGGCCTACCTTGAGTCCATGACCCTTCTAGCGGTAGTAGGACTATAGGCCTAGCGGCCATAGCTCTTAGGCCTCTACAAAATCATTTGCATTAAGTGCATACTACAGTACTACAGTACTACAGTGTAGATGTTCTTTGCAAAGTAACACTCAGAACAGTAACTGTCAAGTGTCAACACTTACATGCATCATTAGTAGGTTATTCAAGGGCCATGACATTCAAATAGGAACCATATAAAGTTTTTCCATATATACCTATGTGAGTTGCGGCACACACTGGATATAATGAACTCTTCAAAGGCTGAAGGCTCGAAAGCTTGGTGCTCAGAGGGGTTTTGAACAGCCACGTATGTTGCTAGGTTTGCGAAGTCCACCATGCGTAGGTATGTTTCATAGGCTCCAAGAAGTGCACTAGAAGTTACATCACACTATAGCTTCATAAAACAGACTAATTGATTTGTGACATATATGTAACTTATAGAACTACTTGCTAATGTCTTATCATTTACCATTTACCAGTGCATAGTACTACGCAAGAACTCATTGCTCATGATTCGCGAATGTGCTACCAAGTCTTAAAGGTAGTAGCAAAACTCGCTAGGCGAGTAAAGTTTTGTCCCCTGAACCATGGGAATAAATTCCAGTCAACCACCAACAAACCTTTCATTTTCCGAAAATAATAGTAGTCTCAAGTCTCAGTATAGACAAAGAAAGTTAAGACTTAGGTGCGGTTTGTGGATTGTTGTGGTAGACTTGTCAATTGACATGAGTAGTACTAACTAACTCAAAACTACCTGTATTGATGATATTACTTACTTCTTCTGTCTTGCTCTGACTATCTGCTTGAACTTGGCACTGGCAGTATTAACTCCTAACTCGTGACATATTAGTAAATCCTCGCAGGATATAGCAGCTGATGGTAATACTTTTATTGTAACGTCTCAACTCTCAAACACTGAACAGTGAACAGTAAACACTCATTCACTACTCATTACTGACGCTGTATTTTGCTGCTAGTAGACCCAAGCAAAGTCCTACGTCACGCACCACAGTGCATCTTTTTTTGAATTTGACGCTCAAAAATTTTTAATCTCGTAAAATTTAACAGTCTGCAGCGGAAATTGTTAGTTTCACCGATATTGAGGCTGGAGCCTCCAACCCCTCCCATTGTCTGCTACATAGATTACCTGCTAAGGTAGTAAGTGCTAACTAATACTTACAGTATGAGACTCTGAATTACTCTGTGTTACGTTCTGACTTCCAATGCTATTTAGTACATCCTATTGGATGTATAAACAGCTGAACTATTTTCTTCAAGTAACTTGTCTGACTCCGATGCGACAACTATTAGTTAAAGAATGTTCGGAGGTCGATTCAGGAGTCAGGACTCACAGCTTTCAGTCTCCATCATCCAGGGTTTATATGCGAAAAACCCTCTAAGTAGTTAGCGTCTGAGAGTTGAGCCTTTGGGCTTTGAAATCTGACCGTTGCACTTGCGCAACATGCGGGTTTAACTTATGAAGGGTAATACCTTATGAAGGGTTAAACCTTATGAAGGGTTACTTATACCTTATGAATGGAGCACTGGTACTTGGTAGTCGGTCATGACTAGTTACTGGTGGCTGTGAGTGGGAGCACTTTGAGTGGAGCACTGTGAGTAGAGCACTACGAGTGGAGCTCACTGGAGTCATAGTCCGCTCTCACTATGCCGCCCTGCGGGCTGCGAATTGGTACTTGGTAACTTGGTAACTTGCCTGCAAGCACTCAGCCTTCAACTTTACCCCACTAACTAGTACAACTACCAACGTCAATAGTCAAACAGTCAACCTTTATTATTAGTATAACTTCTAAGAAGCTAGTAACTAATGGTAGCATGAGCACCAAAACTGCTTTTACAAATCACAAAACAGCTAGAAAGAGAAGACTGGATAGAGAGAAAGGATTTCAGGCAATTGACAATCACCGCCTGGCAAAGCCATATTGCAAGCTCTTCTGCCGGTGCTGTAGCAGCACTAAGTATCGCTCAATGGCCTCATACTATGTAGTCATCGAAAGCCCATGCTGAACTGGTGATTTGCGAGACATCAGTTGTAATGTTGTACTATAAAAAGCATAACACACAACTCACAGCCCAGTGCTGAGAATTAGATGGCTAAGGTTGACTTGGTCACTGTGTTAGCGATACTTTGCAGTGCAAGTTGACAATAAAACTTATTAAAGAGCTGTAGCCAGTACAATTAGTTACATGTGCAACCCAGCGGAGAATTATAATGAGGCTAGTAGTAATTTCAGATTCAAGATAATTCGGCCTCAGTTTCTTGTTATAATTTAGACTCAATCATACCCTTTAACGACATATGATATTAAAGTCAAACATTGAACCAGGAGATGTATTCAAATTCTGTTCCCCAGTCCCACGTGCCCTATTAGATATTCAGCATTCAGCTCACATAAATCGATAATCAGCGCTTATCAATTAGCCAGCTGGGCGCGCACTACTCCATGGTTATATATTTGGTATACGTAGGCAACGTAGCAGAGAAAGTTCAGCTGCCAGCTGTGTCATCTTATATGCAGCGTGACTTGTGGAACGATGATTATCATCTAGTATGAACATATTAGCTGAAATGGATAAGAAACTATTGCATAATAAGCTATATATCACTGAGTATAAGATGATAAACGACGTATAAGACGTTTTATAACACTATGATTGGGCTGCGAGTAGAAAGAAAACCGCATGCTTCCTATACAGCTAGTGACTGCTGAAAGTGAAAGTGACCACTAGTGTCACTGTCTGATTGACTAACTCCCCAGTAAGCTCTTCGCAGATTTCAAATTCGTGGAGACGTGACTCAATGAGTCGTAAGTCGCCTGCTTGGGAGTCATGGTCTTATGAACTGTAGGCCGCCTATCAGTAGGAATTTTTGAGCGAAAGCTGTTCGTTTATGGGCCTAATTGTCGTCACCGGATCCACTTGGTGGACTGAGAAATGAGGTTTCGTGAGGTCTCAAGTCTTCGGTTGAAGATTAGTGATAAAATGACACTACTATTTACCAATCAACTAGGAATAATGATATAATTTCGAGGTGTTATAAGATGTAGATGAATAATATCAGTTATAGTCATCATGTTAGCTCTGCAATATAAATAAGTTAATTTTAATTAAAATAATGTTTTTGATCCAAAATGCTGCACTAACTCAAAATGAATTTTTTAAAAATCAAGTGTTAGTAGTGTAAACTAATATTAAAAAACATTATCTAAAGGATCCCTAATAATCAAATAAAGAACAGATAGAAATTCTAGCAGCACTATTCTGTACTTCTTATTTTGAAAATATGTCTAGAACTCTATAATTTTAGCTCATTTAGCTATCATCAATAGTATACCTTTCTCAGTATGTATACATAAGCTAAATTCGCTTCTCCGTTCTTGAGTCTTCGTGAGTCCTCAAATTCCTGGATTCGTTCAGTGAGGATTTCGAATCTTCACCGATGCGCGCGGCCCGGCACTATGAGTGCTGATTCGCTGAATCGCTGATTTTAACTAATAAGCCTAGAGGGTCTAGACGGCTAGGCTACTATTGTTCGGCTCTCGGCGCTCGGCCTCGGGTGTAAACCCCAATTAGGATTTAGGTGTCAACTGACTAGACTCAGTTATCGCTCAGCAGATTAAGCTTCGTTTATTTAGGCCTTTTTTTGTGGTTGACGTAGGCTTGCAGTAATGTAAACTTTGCAAATTCGTAGTCTAGACCTCAAAGTCCAAATACTTATAAGGTTCTCTTCTAATAGAGAGTTTACTTGTTATTAGATGCGTTGTAAAGTTATATTCTTTTACAGATTCTATTAGCTAAGGCGTGCTTTAAATTGCTATTTAATAGGTTTAATCCGCGAAAAATAGAAATTTGTAGGAATTGAAAAGGTGATTAGATTAAACTGCCTGATGTACATCGCTTGCTATTGATTACATTGGTTGATTTGTAGCCTCAGTATAGAATTTTGGAGTGGTTCAAAACATAAATAGTCCCATGTAGCTATGTATTTGATCAGCAGCTTCATGCACCTCTAGAATCTCGTCTGAAAAGAACCTGAAGGTTGCATGCAGACTAAGAGTAAGGCCTGAGGACTTGAAAGTTGGATTAGAATTTAGAGAAAATAGATTGTACAAAATATATAATAGTGCTAATGATACTCTCAGTCTCTAGTTTACCTGTTTTCCACTAGCTCACTTGAACACATACTGTAAGCACCCTAATTACTTAGTTGGTTGTAGCTAGTATGGAGCTCTCTTTGTTCCTATAAGCGTTAAGAAGTCAAACACATCATATTGTAGACATTTAAATAATTGAAGATTATTGATGAAGGGGCGGTTCATTCTCTATTCAGTCCCAAATTTGTTGGCATACCCTTATAAAATATGATAAGTCAAAGGCTCAGTCAGTACAGCAACTCAGTGGCCCATGGCCCAGTCAGGGCAATTGAATAGGGGCAGTCATCACAGCTGAAACTATATCATTAGATATTTGATATATCCAAGATAAGTAATTGAAATATATATACTGCAAGAGCTTCTTATAATACGTCAAACTTGAAACTATAGCCGTTAACAGTTAACAGCACTGTATTAGATCATATCTGCCACAGAAGCTGCATGTGCGAATGTTCAAAGTCAGTACTCTACTGCTGTGTGTTCAGCTTGCCAGCCCTATCAGAAGCCAGCGACTCACTAGTATTCAGTATTCAATCAGTATTCACTGACAGTGAGTCAGTGAGTTAGTGACTACATCTACTGTTATTAAACCCGAAGTACCTATGATCTATCAATAATAAAAAACCCAACTATGTCTATGTCTAAAATAACAGCACTCGCTGGAGCCCGCAGTCTGCACCCTTGTTTGCAACGGGATGTAGCTTCTAGATTCGGAGAATTATCAAAACGTTGAGACTTGAAGTCTGCAAATTGCAGACCCAAATTGTTAGGTATACAAGACTCTTGAGACTTAAGTAATAATTAGGTGGTAACATAATTGGTACTAGGAACTAGGCAGTAAGTACTGGTAGTAAGGTACTATAGATGTAGGCCCTGCCGCCCCTGGTGGCCGCTTTCTTGTCTAATGTCGCCGCAAGTGACCGAGCTGCAAGAATATAGATCTGCCTTGGCCAACGGGCGACGGCTCCATCTCACTTCACAGTTCACAGTTCAGACTTCAGTGTAGCACTGTAGACTAGATATCATAAATCCTATAACTATTTCCAATAAAAAACTAGTAAAATCAACAAAATCCCTTAATTCAAAGTTTATGGACCTTTTCTTGGATGCAGCCCTGACCTTTGTTCCCCTGCGAGGGAACAATATTACGAACTAAACCTACAATAGGTAGACTAAACCATTGGGAACCCGCTGAACTTACTTTGCAGGTCTTCAAACGTCAAACTGAAACAATCAACAAACTAGTGAATCAGTGATTCACTTCATTATCGTGATATTTGATACTTCATACACATAAAACAGAATGGATACGTATGCTGCCGGCAAGAAGTATCCACTGTCCTGTCATACGTCTCCGTAACTATTACTCCCTAGTACCATACTCCCACGAAGTACAGACCCACTCCATGCGTATTCTCAATACATTTACTGATTTAATCGGCCCACCAAGGTGACAACTGACAACTGACAAGGACTCATTTTGACAATATCAACTAGTTTACACTTGATATTTTGATAAGCATAACCTTTGAATAGGAAAATCCCGAATCTCACTCTTGACCTGAGTCCTATTTCTGAGTCCTGACTTCTGAGCAATGTCAGTAGTATCATTCACAGACCGCAGTTATCTTGTGAACAAAGCTGGTTACTTCAACTTTCAATGCATACCAATTGCAAGTGCCCACCAGAAAATAAATCCATTGCATGATTGATGCCACGTTGCAAACTCTGTTGTGTGACTTCCTGCTCACGGACTCAAGTTGATCCTGAAACCCAATGACTTCTTGTTGATCTGTTGATTTGGATATGATCCAACTTTACAAGTGAATTGGTACGATGTTGGTTGCTTGATGAGTCGATAGACCCGATACTGATAGTACGATAATAGGATACTTGATAATTTGATAGTCCATGACTGAACCATGACTAAATATTCATGGTAATATACTGGATTCATATCACAAAATATCCAAAATATCTCTTGATGTCTTCATTTATCAGGACTTAGGGGAACGCTGGTGGTAGTTGGACAGCTTGTAACAATATTTAGGACAAAAGACTAGAATTGGGTATGGTACTATCATCTAGTGGTCTGTGGTCTGTAGGTGGTGTCAGTAAAACAAGATTGCAGAACTTGGGAGATGAGAGTCACAAATCTCAATTCTCGGAGGTACAGCTACGCAGGTAACAAGACAGCGGACACAAGTCTCATTGATGCTTGCTTCATAAGGAGAATAAGGACTAAGGAAACAACAATAAAGTAATAATATGAATAAGCCAATATTTAGTCGGTCCAAAGTTCAAACCACAAGCTCAGTGTAATCAATATCCAACTCCGAAATTGTGGTATGTTTACTATGAATATGCAGCAATGCACTGGATGCACCCATAAGTCATATAAGTCATAGACTCATAATATCCTTTATTATATTTGCTAATTGGTGAATTGGTGAATTGTGAATGATGATTGCTGAGGCCTTTAGACTTGAGAGGGCCTAAAGGACCATATTTCGCCTATAATTTCCAATGAATCAAGCTATCCATATCCATCCCTAAGCAGGGGTAAGGTATTAGGTGATAGATTGGTCCTATTTTTTGGTCACTCGTCCATATGACCACCGCCATTGACAATTCAATAAATTGAGAGTCAGAGAGACTTGTAGTATGATACAACGATACCAATATTTAATACCTCGCCGTTTTGCAATGGTTTGACCTTGGAACGTCTAGTTACTGATTAGTGCTTACACCATAAAAAATATTATTAAAAGAACTGTACTCTGTGCCTGTGGGTATAAAGTATAAAATAGTGCGTGTCGATGTGCGAAGACTGATAAAGACTGAATAGCTGTTTTGTGGGACCGTTCTTGGTGAACCGCGGCTATGTCTAGATGTGATTTATAATCATGGATATCCTATAGTAAGTACCAGGTACTTTGACTTATGAGCTTATCAATTTATGAATTTATGGGAGAGCTATCCAATATTGATTTGATCAGCCAGACGCAGCAGCAAACGTAAACCTATAAAGATCTACATTCTAGTACATAGAGAATTTTAATGCAAGTTATGTTGCTTATTTCCTTCCAACATCATCAACTAAGATCTCATCATCATCATCCTCCTCTGAAGTCATAGAATGGAAAAATGGCAAACGTAAGATAGTTTCAGCAGAGCATCTCTTTTTTGGATCAAGCCTAAAGCAATGGTTCATGACTTCAAAAGCTTGTTGGTGGCTCAGTTTCAATTGACGGAGCTCATCTGAATCATTATCCCGGATCGTGATCCCATATCTGGCGTTAAAACATCTCAGGGTATCAAGCGCAACGCTATCACTAGGGAGTGTGGAGTTGTCATTTTCCAATTGCAAAGCCTTTTGTATGACCTCACCTAAAGATGTTTTCTTCTGCAAAGTGCTCAACGCTGTTTCTATACCAAGTCCATGAAGCCCAGCACATTCTTGCATCTCTCTGAGACCGAAAATTGTCGTCAATTCCACAAGCGCATCAGTATCATCTCTAGAGTTAAAGAATGGGAATCTTCTGGATAATAATGTTAAAAGTATGACACCAGCCGACCATATATCAATTTTTGTCGTTTGGTAAGGACATTTGAACAACACTTCAGGAGCTCTAAATCCTCTTGTACCAGCTCTGTTTGCTCTTCTTCCTAAACGCTCGTCATTCTTTGGATATCCTCTGATAGGATCACCAACTGTGATCTTGATTTGCACTGAACAAGGGCAAAAACTAGTTGATTTAGGATCTGTGCTTGGTTTAAGATTTTGTTGCTCTGCTAATCCAAAATCAACAAGAACACCTCTTTTTTTGAATGGATCGTAAAGAAAATTTGTTGGTTTGATATCCCTATGAATAACAGATTTACTATGGACAAAGTTCAAAGCTTGTAACAGTTCATACATGTAGACTTTGATACCATCTATAGGCAAGTCTCTGAAAAATTCTCTGAAATCAGAATGTGGATAATAAGGCAACACCGCTATGATTTGGTCTTCATGTCGTAAAGCTTCTAATAAAGGCGCAACTCGAGTTGATCCAGATAGCATGTAAAGTAAAGCCAATTCATTTGATATACGTTGTGGTGAAGATGTTACATAAATTCTTTTCAATGCAACGTAGACCTTCTTATTTGCCTTCTGTCTTTTAAATCTTTTCACTTCAGGTGAACTCCATATTGAATCTCCCATTAAATATCTTGCAGTTCCTCTAATGTCTTCAGCTTTGTAAACTGATGAAAAAGTTCCTTCGCCAATCTTATCAATGAGTTTATATTTCTGATCGATATCTTTGAAAGTTTCCTGGATCTTACTCATCTCTTCCAAGATATCAACAGGAATATCCGAGTCTTCAGAAGGTAATACGGGTTTCTCTCTCTTTACTCTCTTGACAGTGATTTCAGATCTTGAAGATGATGTTAATGCATCTGTTGTAGATATCTTTGACAGCGACGCCAATTGATTTTTTGGTGGGTCTAGCGGTAAGGTTGTTATAGCATCTTTGTTGAAAGGAGAACTAATCTTGAGATTCTTGGTGGATACACCTATACTGGAGTCGTCAAGGAATGGATCAAGGCTAACATTGGGTGAGAACTGTTGTAATGCTTCCCTCTTGTGTGTGATTTTCCTTCCATCGGTATCAGTAGACTTGTTCACAGGCAGCTTGAACAGTCTCAGCTCCTCCTCAGTCGCTTTTCCAGGCACTTCCATTACAAAAGAAAGCACAAATTTATCAAATCACACAGCAATCTTATTGTTTGTTCTTTTTGTTTTGTTTTCATACTAATTTTGAGAGACGCGCATACTCTTTTTAGCCGAAGGCAAAGTAGTTAAAAAAGACACGAAAATCTGCATAATATAAAGTCACGTGATTAGAAACTAACTTTCCGACTTTGTGATGATTACTGAAGTTAAACTGCAGTTTGTTTGTTACATTTATGAATTTCTCTTTATCAGTTGAACACGTTTTATTTGCAAGTTTGGATTTCAGGAAAACAAAACTTTGTACTTTTCCTATTTTCTCCACTCTGGTCCATTTTTTTTTTGTCCAGAATTTCGTTCTCACTTCAGATTATCAATATGTCAATACTAAGATCATCAATTACTGCCTTGTTTTTATTCATTATTACAGCCCAATGCTCCCCTCTAACGTTTGTCCTCAAGGCTGAAGAGAAGTCTTGTTTCTACGTATTTACAGACGAACCAAAGACGAATGTTGGATACTATTTTGCGGTCCAAGCTGGTGGTTCTTTCGATATAGATTACACTATTAAGGGACCAGATGATAGGGTCATAGTTCATGAAGAAAGACAGAGACAAGGCGATTGGGTATTTAATGCTGAGAGTACTGGTGAGTATGAGTTCTGTTTCTCCAATGAAATGTCAACCTTTGCTGAAAAAGTTGTTGATTTCGAAATCACTTTAGAGAATGACTTTAAAGCATCTCTACCTCATAATACTGGGAACAATGCGATTGGGGATATTGTAGATGAAGTGGATACTATTGAGCACAATATCAACTCCATACTGAAGAAACTTCAGTATTACAAAACAAGAAATAACAGAAATCAATCTACTGTTAGATCCACTGAAAGCAGAATATTTAATTTTTCGGTTCTGGAAGTCATCTTAATTGTTGGTATGGCATTCGGTCAGGTTTATGTTGTCCAACAGTTCTTCAAAAAGTCAAGATATCAATTGGTTTAATTCAGTATCAAAATAGGTTTGATCATGTGTTTAAAACGTCTTCTCAAGAGCATTCATTATATGTTGTATTTGAACTATGATATCAAAGCATGATGACGATTGTGTTTGGCTGTGTCATTAATATATATATATAAATATTAACTATTATGGCATTAAAAGTTAGATATTGTTCTGTTAACCTGAAGGTTTCTCTTTTCTAGAATAGTCTTACCCATGGCGATCTTAGAATGACCTTTATCAACGGCAAAGATTGAGTTACCTCTTAGAATAGTTTCCACAACTCTACCTTGTAGCTCGTGTCCATTATATGCCGTGAGTTTATTTTTAAAATGAGTGGTGGCATTAGATATCTTTTGCTTGGTTTTTGGATCAAAAATAACAATGTCAGCATCATATCCTACTTTCAATTGACCTTTTCTATCTGCTAGGCCTATTTGTCTAGCTGTATTTTTGCATGTCCATTTCACAATATCAACAATACTAACCGGTGGGTTTAATTTAAGGCCTTCGGTATGCAAAATTGGCAAACCAAGACCAACAGAAGCAATACCACCCCAAGCGGAAAAGAAGTCACCATCAGCCAAGTTCTTAAGTTCTGGAGTACATGGCGAATGGTCTGAGACAACTGTGGTGATAATATCTTCTCTCAAAGCCTTCCATAACTTGAGTCTGTTATCATTAGTACGGATAGGAGGACAACATTTGAAGAAAGTTGAGCTATTTGGGATCTTTTCAGCAGCTAATGAAAGGTAATGGAAGCATGTCTCAGCAGTGATCTTGATACCTTGTTGTTGAGCTTCGTAGATCAGTGGAATTGCATCTTTGGATGCTAAATGAACGATGTGCAATGGAACTGAGGGAGCTTTTTTTGCACATTGGATAACTGTTCTGATGGCTTCAACTTCAAAAGAGTCAGGTCTTGAAGCCAAGAATGATGCGTATAATGTTGGGTCTATTTCATTGAGTATTTCCTCATCTTTGGAAGCTTCCATTAAAGGTGATAGTGTGTGATCATGGTGGATCAAGTTTGATGGTAACCCTCTTCTTGGATCAACTGGTGCTAAAACAGGAGACGTAGCTAATGCAATCATTTGCTTATCAGTAAGGTAAGGTTGGATATAATCATGTTCATGGTCCATTGATGGAAGATGGTTCGAAATGGTTTTCTTCAAACTATGAGATGGGATCAGATCATTATCAGATATTGATGAAAATCCAATATCTAAATTGGAGATCTTACTTTCTAATTGAGAATCCTCAACCTCTTGCAATCCACCATGTTCATGGTTTGAAGGTTGCATTTCAGCATGGAACATGATCAATGTATCATGAGCTTCAACAATTTTGAGTGCTTGATCAATATAATGAGGTTCAATAGCTGGAAATTCATCCACTCCGGAATCAATCAAAAACCCTTTAAACCCACGAACACCAGCATTGATCAATGGTACTAGATCGTTCAAATTGTCAGGAACTAACCCACCCCAGAATGCAACATCGACCCATGTTTGGCCCTTTGCAGCTTCAAGCTTGATGTTAAAATTCTTGACGGTAGTAGTAGGAGGAATGGCATTCAAAGGCATATCAACAACGGTGGTAACACCACCAGCCGCAGCTGCTTTAGTACCTGTTTCAAAACCTTCCCATTCGGTTCTTCCTGGCTCGTTCAAGTGGACATGTGCATCAACAAGTCCTGGCATAATAACATATGGACTGACGTTTCTGTAGTCTTCAGGTTTCACGTTGTACAGTCTGAGAAGAGGATCATTATCATGAAGGATCTCAGTAGCGATCTCTAATATCTTCCCAGAAGCGTTGGAGAAGATGATAGTAGCAGCGGTAATTCTGTCGTCTAAGACAACATGGGAGGATGAGACTGCTCTTGACATGACACAAAATTAGAACTGCAACCAATTCAGATCTATGATAAAATTTTACAAGAGGTGATTGAATAAAACTTAACTTTCTCTGATTGAAGATCAAAGTTTTAGAAAGGATGAACTGTGAGCTATAATTATTTCTTAAAAAAACTTATGAAACTCTCGTGACTCAAGGTAACAAATGTGTGAACTTAACCCGTCTCTTTCACCTCTCAAAACATCAGAACAAAAAAACATTTTTGGACTTTCATCAACTTCTTATCAACGAATTGATCGGATTTAACTTACCTAAAAGAGATATCTCATCTCGGCAAATTAAAACCGTTCGGATAAGCCCGAACAGTATAAAAATCTTATTAAAATCTCGCTATTAATAGCCGTTCCTAGTGTTCCAAAATAGAATTATGATCAATGATTGTTATTATTATTATAGATTCTACAAAGTTGGTTGATATTATATTAGTTCGTTTTTCATTTTCATATTCATTTCTATAATCCATATCTGTGTACGAGCTCATGGGAGTTCTCAATTTTTTGTAGCAATAAGCCCCAGTTGGCTCCCAATAACTCTCTATAACCAGTAAGCAATTTATGGAATGACTCTGCCAACTGTTGTCCCGGCTGGAAATACATTGTGATGGCATTGATGAAATTGACTAATGACTGGTCAGTCAATCCTGTTGGATTCGTCAGGATGATGTTCACCATGCCTTGGAATGCTGTTTCTTTTTCTTCATTCTCTTCCAAGTATAAAATATGTTTAGACCAGTTGTCTGCAAATTCTTTTAAATGTGATGAGAAAAATTCTGGTGACTTAAGACCAATTCTACCAATCGTGACTGCTGTGTTCTCCAAAACAGCAGATTCTGCTGTGGAGTTTAGTAGATCGATCAACAAAACAGTTAGTTTCTCCAAGTATTCATTCAAGCTCAACCTCAATGAAATTTCTCCTAATGCCCATGTTGCATTATTAACAACTGGGTAGTTATCAAACCTGCTAGTTGAAATCTCGAACGCAATCGATCCCACTATAGCTTGTAAGTGCTTTTCGAGCTTTAAAGGAACGAAAATTGCCAGGTCACCTAGTAAAGCATAAGCAGACTGCCGAACATCATCAGTGACATCAGCAAAAGTCTCAATGACTAAGTTTATCAACACATCATCAATCAACTCACCACTAAATTCCCCAAGTCCTTGAGTTAATCCATCAACAAGGTCTAAAGATGTGATGATAAAATCTTTTTCTGGAGTCGTTATTGCTGGATCAGTAACACTTAACTTATCCATTTCGATACAATGAGACAAAATTCTGACAGCTCTTTGATAAACCTCAATGGCATAAGGTGCAAACCTTTCACCTAATGCCGCAGCAACAGATGACATACATTCTAATAAAGGCCATAACTCTTTATCTTCGTCTTGTAAAATTCCCCATTTTTCAATTAAAGGTGGTAATAGTTGTTGAATGGCACTGTCATTGATTTCAACCTTCACAACAAAAGTTTGGATGGCATCATATAATATCACCAAGTTCTTTCTCTTGTATACTTTGAAACATGTCGATAACTTAACTAAAATTGACTCAGAAAATGGTTGAATCAAATCTGGATCAGCATTTTCGATGAATTGAGCTAATGAGCTGCAAGCACCTTCTTGGACGACTTTCTTGTTATCTAATAGACATTCAAGAATGCTTTGGAAAGTTGGAGTAAAATAATTAGAGTATGACCCTCCAAGATGTGCTTCTGAGCAGATCCACGATGAATAACGACCTAATGTCCAACATGTAATTTGTCTCACTCTTGGCTCTCTATCTTTCAGTCTTTCAACCAAAAAAGGGACCAGTTCAGGTAATTGTTTTGAAGCAAACTCAATTCCACCTTCAGCAACAGCACCAAATGCTAATATTGCTGCTTCTCTCAATGGCCATTCTTGGGATATGATATTTTGTTTCAGAATTGGTAAACTGATATCCAAAACCTGTTCAGGGAAAAGAGATGCGAACACATCCAAAGTAGCTGCTGAACATTTTCTTATATTCCATTCAGTACTTATTCCACCATCATCATCATCATCATCATCATCCTCATCTGAATTTTTTCCATTATGTGCTGATTTGACTTTTGCAGCAGTTGGTCTAATATCTTCATCTTTGTCTTCTTCATCGGCATCAGCTTCATTATCCATAAATGCTAAGTCGTTTTCAGAGTAAACCATATTGGTCAAAAGGACGGGTATTATAATAGGTAAGAATACCTGAGTTAACGTATCACTCATAATTTCTGGGATATCTGAGGTGGCTAGAGCTAGTAAGAACTCACATGCCTCTAATGCTACCTCTTCTTCAGCTTCATTTATGGTATGAATAGAATAGCTGATGACACCCTCTAAATGCGGTGTGATTTTATCAGGACATGTCTCCAAAATTCCAGCAAATGCAATACAAACATTACGACGAACTTTTGAATCTTGGTCTGTAGCCAATGCAAACAATCTTGACAAAAATTCATCAACATGGTTAAGGAAGCTCTGTGAGCGTAAATAAACAACATGGTTGATAGATGACAAAGCATTAGCTCTCACATTAGCATGAGGGTCTTCAGTAAATTTAATTAATTCTGGAATCATAAAGTCCAAAGGAGTGGATCCATTGTAATTAGAATTCAAGATATGATTTGAATCTTCACAAATTTTAGCTATAGCACTTGAAGCACCTTCTTTTGCCTGTGTTGATCCATTTTTACAAAGATCAAATAGCTGTGGAATGACTTGTGGCCATCCTTTGACCCCCAAGGCAGCAAATAATGTTGTGATCACATTTCCAGTGATATTTCTAACTAGGACATCATTATCAAGTAATCCTTTCAAAATGTTTTGTAATAAATAGCTACCAGATTCAATTTGGAACTTATTGCTCAAGCTGTTTTTCAAGCTTAGCCCAGCAGAAGCTCTAACTTCACTAGTCGAGCTCTGATCTTCAACTAGGATGTAAACAAAATAATTCAATGCATCAGGTTGAGACCTTGCCTGATCTAGAGCATTAGTGGCCTGCTCTCTGATGGTGTGATCCGGCGAAAGCGTTCCTTTCAGAATGTGCTGCATCTGGTTCACCGCTTCTGGATGGGCCGTCCACGACATTCTCAATATGTTGGATGTTTATAAAGGTTTTGAATGGTGTTTTTTTGTATATTTTTTTTTTTTTTTTTTTAGAAATTTTACACTGTCAAAAAACATGTGCGGCCTCTACCGATGACCTGTTTCGGGACACATTGACACATGATCGCGAATTTTTGCGTGGAAGTTACAATTTTATACTTTTATTTTAAACTTATTTATGCAAATTTGTGTCTATTTGTGAACGTAAATATTCTCAGTTAAGCTGTTCATTCAAAAGTTTCAGTCTCTCGCTGAGCTCTTCCATCTTGTTGAGCGATTTAGCAAAAAGTTGTTTGATTTCTGGATGAATCTCTGATTCGTTATCTTTGTTACTGGTTCTTGCGATAGTTTTGATATTTTTGTAATATGGATGTGTTTCTTCGTGATTTTCATAATCTTCCATCGTTGGTTCCACAAGTTCCATCGTTGTGGAAGAGCTGTTCAGACAATGAAGTGATCCGTTGGAATTAGAGAAAGTCAGATCTGTGGCATTGGATAAACTTTTCTTTGATTCATGTGTTATGGAAATAGGAGAGGATAGATGTTCTTCGCTTTCATTCGTTAGAGTGACATCAGCACTGTGGATGCTGTCGTCATTGATTTTTTCGTTGATTTCTATCGATTTTGAGGTGTTCAATTCATCATTAATCAATTCATCTAATAGTTTTATACTCTGAGCAATATCCCTTGTTCCTCTTGATAGTGGGATATTTGCCTTTCGAATAATTTCTTCTTCTCTGCTTAAAGACTTTTTATGCTGTGTGAGAGGTGGAGTGTTGTCTGGACTATCGAATTCTGAGGAGCTAGGTGAATATTCACCTATAGATCCAGAGAAATTATTATTTGCGAAAAATGCATTTGGTGCGACCAATGGGCTGGTGTCCTCAACATCAGATTCTCCAGACGTTAAAGGATCAGGTCTTTGGAAGAATTTGTTGGTCTTCTTTGCCAATACCAGTGGTGTCACTGGAAAATTATCACTTGTTATCTCATCTTGATCACCGATGTACGGTTTATCCTCATAAGTGTCATCCCTGTGGTAATGATCGTACTCGTCATAATCTTCTTGTCCATCTCCTTCAGAGCTATCACCATCGCTCAGTTCATCTTTTGTACTGATTGAGGATACTTCGTCTTGATTGAATGATTGTTTAGCAACAATGACTTCATTAGAGAAAGTGACAAATTTATTTAGTCTGGTGTCAGTTTTATTTTTATCAACTTTAGGATAATCAAGGTTTTCTTTTGAGTTTCTTTCTAGTTCTTCGTTTTTCCAGCAGTTTAATCTTGCCAGTCTTTCATCATATGTTTCCAAACATTCAGCAGGAGCAAATCCAATTTTACCATCGAACTCTTTCCTTATAAGCCACCAATAATTATCCTGGTCATTTAAAAGCACAACCGCATCATCCCTTTCGAGCTCACAGTGGGACGGATCATCACCACTGAACTCAAATATAGCGTAGAGTTTTCCAGGATGTAGTTCTTTTGGAGGGGGTAAGCCAGGTTCAATCACATAATCATTGAAGTCATCTTCCTGGTTTTCATCAGTATCTTCATTACTATTATTTCTTCTATGGAGATTCTTCGTTCGTATTCTCAACGGCTGTTCATTGTGATCCTCATTATTTTTATTTATCACCACACTACCTTCACTACCTGTAGCACTCGATCCATTCGAAATGATGCGTCTTTTTTCAGTAAGTGTCTCGTCATTCAGTATATCACTCTTCATGGACTGCAACAGCCCTGCCAATTTGTCTTGAGACATGGTTCTAATGTGTGTTTTTATTGTATTTTCTGTTTTTTTTTTGTTTTGTCCAAATGCGATATGTTAAAGGGCTAACTCCCCAATGATCCCAAGGCTGATTTGATTTGATCCCAATATAAAAAACAAAAAAAGAGAGAGACAAAGCTGATTCCAACAAACTGTGTGAAATATAGTTATAGTACAAACACTATCGAGGTTCTTAGAGCAAATGTCACTCAAAGCCAAAACACTTCAAAGGCTTTTGGAGTTTAACGTTTTAATGGGAATTTTTTTATTTTTTTATTTTCCCTTTCTTCTTCTGTTTTGACAGTGCAGTGCAAATTAAATTTCACTTTGTTAAAACAAAAAAAAAAAAAATATCTGATTTAT
>JAJLXD010000020.1:0-48050 GCA_030571115.1 Wickerhamomyces sp. yHMH617 | reverse complement strand
GACCACACCTCGGTCAATTATCTATTCAATTTGTGTGAATACGGGTAAATTTGGAAGATTATTAACTCCAATTTGTTCAGTTGCATAGACCCAATAGTCAATAAATCATATCATGAGATTAGATCAAGAAATACCCACTTCATCCGTTTTACAATTGCCCCCCTTTTTAAACCAATTTCATACAATAAATGCTGCCCCAACCAGTCTCATCTCACCGGGTAACTAATTCCGCGAATATTGTTTTTTTTTTTCTCTTTGGTGCAAAAAAATTTTAAAGAACGAAAAATTCTAAATACTGTCCAAAAAGCTTTTTATACGTCAAAGAAAAGCTTTTAAAAGAACTTTTAAAGAATCTTTCATTTTGTTAGATAAGTCAATCTAATCCTTTCAGTCTAGTTTCTGCCAATTTTGCTCTTTTACTCTGCAAGAATCAGAAATCATTTGGAAGTTTAACCAACAAGAAACTTTGATCATTTACATTTTCAAATCATATCCCATTTTTTCTCTTTTAAAGTTTTTTTACCTTACTTCATATAAATAATGGCTTTCACTCCAGGTGGTAGAGGTGGTTCCCGTGGTGGTTCCAGAGGTGGCTTCGGTGACCGTGGTGGTCGTGGTGGCTCCAGAGGTGGATTCGGTGATCGTGGTGGTCGTGGTGGTTCAAGAGGTGGTAGAGGTGGTTTTGGTGGCCGTGGTGGTTCCCGTGGTGGTAGAGGTGGATTCGGTGACCGTGGTGGCCGTGGTGGTGCTAGAGGTGGTAGAGGCGGTGCCAGAGGTGGTGCTCGTGGTGGTGCCAAAGTTGTCATTGAACCACATCGTCACGCTGGTGTCTTCATTGCCAGAGGTAAAGAAGATTTACTAGTTACCAAGAACAGTGCCCCAGGTGAATCTGTCTACGGTGAGAAAAGAATCACCATTGAAGAACCAGCAAAAGAAGAAGGTGTTCCACCAACTAAAGTTGAGTATCGTGTTTGGAATCCTTTCAGATCCAAATTGGCTGCTGGTATCATGGGTGGTCTAGATGAATTATTTATCGCCCCAGGTAAGAAAGTTCTATATCTAGGTGCTGCTTCCGGTACTTCTGTCTCACATGTCGCTGATTTGGTCGGTCCAGAAGGTCTAGTGTATGCTGTTGAATTCTCTCATAGACCAGGTAGAGAATTGATCGGTATGGCTAAAAAGAGACCAAATGTGATCCCAATCATTGAAGATGCTAGACATCCACAAAAATACAGAATGTTGGTCGGTATGGTTGATGCTGTCTTTGCCGATGTTGCACAACCAGATCAAGCCCGTATCATTGCTTTGAACTCCCACTTGTTCCTAAAGGACCAAGGTGGTGTTATCATTTCCATCAAAGCCAACTGTATTGACTCCACTGTCGATGCTGAAACCGTCTTTGCCAGAGAAGTGCAAAAGCTACGTGAAGAGAAAATCAAACCATTAGAACAGTTGACCTTAGAACCTTACGAACGTGACCATTGTATTGTTATTGGTAGATACTTGAGAAGTGGTTTGTAAGAAGTTACTAATTCATTAGAGGGAGAAAAATAGAAGAAGAAGAAGAAGAAGAAGAAGAAGAAGAAGGCTTGTTCTGTTCAGTTATGTCATTTTTTAATCAGCGTTTTATTTTTATTTTTTATATCTGTTATTTACTGTCACTTTTGATGTGGGATGAGTTGTGGGAAAGGTCTGAAATAAAAAAAAGAAACCAGAAACAGAACCGGCCAGTGTAATATAATTTGACCACCTGCACTTGCCCACAATCAGCAAATTGCTCGTTTTTTTTTTATATATTTAAAAGAGAAATTCAACATGTTTTGCATACTTTGAGAAATCGCTTTTTTGTTTTAGAATGCTTATGTAAGTCATTTCTTTATTATATATACATTTCTTTTGATTAAAATAATTGATGGCAATTTCTACTACATTTATTACACTGAAGAAAGACGATATTTTAGTGAAAGAATGGTGCGAGCTGAAGTGATTGATCTGTCAGCTGAAGACTCTGACGGCGATGTGCAGGTACTGGAAGTGAGACAGACTGGTCGTCCGGTGCACGGAAGCGTCGATCGTCACAGACAAAACATCAACAACAACAATAACAATAATCAAGATCTCGAGGTTGTGGGCTATGGAACTGCTCCGGCTAGGACCACACCCCCTGTGATTCATCTCCCCGATGGTGAAATTGCATTGGCAAACGGCATTTCTGTGAACGAGCCTCAACGACGCTCTTTTGAGAATCAAAATGTGGGTCATACCCACCGAGTCCCAAGGACCTCTGCGCAAATAGCAAGGGAGAGAATACATAATCAGAGACAAAGGATGCAGAACCAAAACAGACTCAGGAGGGCTGGGAGAGAAATAGAGCAGAGGCACAGAGCTTATAATGCTGCTCGCCGTCATGTGGAGGAAATGTATGGAAGTGGAAGTGGAAATGGTGGAAATATGTTGGCAACTCTGGGACACTATATTCCTTATTACTTCCGAGCCGGAGAAGATCCGCTATCTGCATGGTTTAGAGGTGGTGGTGACTATGATGATGATGACGATCCTGATTATGACCCATCTAGAGTATTTAATGAAATGAATGGATTGGTAGTTCATCAAGGTTATAATTATAATAATGGTAGACATGGTGAACGAAATGCTGATGATATTCCTGCAAACATTATGCAGATAATTCAAGAAAGAGAAAATGCAGATTTTGATAAAAAACGGTCTATAAATCTGAACGCTACAACAGGCATAAGGAACCAATTATTTGCCAAAGCCGACGCAATAAAAGCGCCCTACTCCACCCAAATTGACGAAAGTGAAGAATACGTATGCACTTTATGTGGTACAACTTTGGGTGTGGGAATACCAGACGATTTTGAGGTTGATAGAAAGAACACACCCTTCCAGAAACTACAAGAACAAACTGATTCTCAAGCTCCTTTCCAAGCTCTGAACTTAGTTACCGTAGCTGATAGAGATCTTTCCAAGAGAATATTCATGGCAAAATGTGGTCACACTTACTGTGGAAGATGTGTGAAGAACATTTCAAACATCAAAGGGACAATAAAGGAGTTAAAGAAGAAATTTAACAAAAGCGATCTCAGCATTAATAACCCAATGATATATGCTCCACTGACATGTGTTGTCTCAGATTGCTCTACTAAACTGAGTGGGAAAACAACATTCAGTGAAGTATTTACATAGACAATTGATAATATTAGTATTATATTTATTAAAAATCAGTTAAATCCGTTTGACAGTTTGCACAAGTTCCAATCTCGAAGAAATACTCATAAGGATTCACATCATAATATGGGCTGACCGATAACTTCCTTTTGCATGTAAAAGGCACCAGTTCTTTCTTGATGTTATGGAAAACGACATCAACATCACCAACAATAAAGAAAAAATCATCATAATTGACAACGGTTAGATGAAGAGAATAATCCCCATCGGTTTTTCTAATTAGAACTTTCGTATCGACATCCATCTCACGTAAATTGTAAGGGATGACAATAGTCTTTATCAACATGTAATTCTCGTTATAAATATCAAATTTCAAAGACCCCATACATGTAATTCTTGTACCTGGGAACCTCTCTGTTATATCAGTTATAAATCCTGGTTTTCTGCAAGGTATATCAGTATTTGAGAAGTTCACTGATCCAACATATGGAGAAGGAGCATTGCAGTTATCCCAAGAGTACGAATAGGCATCAAATTCACCACAGAATGCTAGACGTGCATCGTCACCTTCTTTTTGACGCAAGGTCATGAGGAATTGTGTGCTTTTCTGTGCTCTATGGCATGTTGATACTCTTCCCTTGATCAAAGACTCGTGGAAATTGGGACCAATCAAAGACCTCGAGGAACATTTTGTTGTCGTTGTTGTATCAGCACATCTCTGAGCTCTTTTATGACGAAGGATGCAGCTTTGGCATTTATATAGAGTTGATTCTGGAGAATAGAGGTCCTTTATTGCTCCAAGAACGGTTTCTTCATCGAAATCTGTTTCAGAATCATCTTCTTCAAAGTCATCTTCCCAATTCACTTCCTGAGATAAAGGGGATCTTCTCTTTGGTGCGTAGCTCATGGTCATTTATGATTTAATTCTTCTAAATCAAAAGGAAGAAGAAAGGAAATGGAAACATGTCAGCTCGCTCGTTTATACTCTCCTCATAATCTTCTCATAAGAAGTGAGCATTTATCACGCCTCTTCATTTCCAGCTACAAAATTAATGCGATGTTTTATTTTCTGTCTTTTGTTTCTGTTTCTTGAGAAGATTATATCGAATTAGAGATGTATCAAAAATCGCGATAAGAATCAACCAAATAAAAACGTGAAACTATGAAACAATTGTTTTGTACATTAACAATTTGAAGATACAGCAAACCAAAATGAGGTACGTTGTTCCTATTTTGGCCATCAGCTTGATTGTCACGGGCTGTCTGAACTCCATCTTCACGAAGCTTCAGGATAACCAGGACGTGTCTCCTGGAAAGAAGTTCGAACAGCCGGTATTGCAAACCTTGCAGATGTTCGTTGGTGAGTCTGCTGCTTTCCTCTTCGTCGGTCTGAATGCATGGAGGTTACAGGCTTCCCAGTACAGTGCAATCAATGATGGAGGGAAACCAAAGCTGCCAAAATCAAAGGCGTTTATCCTATCAATTCCTTCCACTTGTGATATATTAGGAACAACGTTGATGAACTTGGGTTTAATGTACTCCCCTGTGTCAATCTACCAAATGATGAGAGGTGCATTGATAATATTTGTTGCACTATTCAGTGTTGTGTTTCTGAAAAGAACCATCACTCGAGTTGAATGGCTCGCGTTATTCACTGTCATTCTAGGTATTACTATTGTTGGTATCAGTGGTAATCACAACTCAACTTCAGATGATGCTAATGAGCTGAACTCATCATCGGAATCCAAGATATTTATTGGTATCGTGATGATCCTTTTGGCTCAAGTTTTCACCGCTAGTCAATTTGTTGTTGAAGAACATATTGTTGGAAGATGGACTGTTGAACCATTAGAATTGGTTGGATACGAAGGTGTCTTTGGCTTCACCCTCACATTTATTGGAATGCTTTTACTCTACGTTGTGATTGGGCGTGATACGGAGGGTTCTTTCGATATTGTAAACTCATGGAAAGAATTCACAAGCTCCAGAGTTATAATTTACTCTTCTTTCGCAACTATGGTGTCCATCGGTTTGTTCAACTTTATCGGAATAACCTTGACAAGCAGACTTAATGCAACAGCCAGAAGTACAATTGATACCTGCAGAACCTTACTAGTTTGGATTGTCTCCCTTTATTTGGGATGGGAAACTTTTGTGTTCTTACAGTTAGTTGGTTTCTTCTTCTTAGTTCTGGGAACACTGGTGTTCAACGGGGCTATCACTGTCGACAAGTACTTACCATCATGGTTCCTTGAAACTAAAACATCCTCCATCCATATCATTGACACCATTGATGAGCAGATAGAGAGACTATAAAGTAAGTATAATATACATTTATAGAACCCTCGGATTACCCCGGATCAACTTCTTGTTATCACGTGATTGTTTTTTTCGCGATTGCAAATACAAAATTGTATTAATATTCCTGATTTATCGGGTTAAGGCATAATTAATCTTAACATTTGTAAATTCAGTGAACTTTCAATTGGAATTTACTTCGAAGCATACAATCTCAATATGGACAACGGCAGGCTTTTCAGATTCCAGGCATTCAAACTACCAAACTCAACAGCTCTGAGATCGGTTGGGGTTTACGTGGCAGGTGGGCTTTACTCAATAGGGTTGTGGTCCTTCATTGATGCTGTGATATACAGTAAGACTATCAACGCCTCAGATGTCCATGTTACTTTTGTGGACTGGATTCCAATTATTTGCTCATCATTGGGAATGTTGGTTGTGAATTCGATCGAGAAAAATAGACTATTGAATGATGCTTTAGGTGGTGGTTCTTTTGGTAGTGGCAGCTCTACAGCATGGCAAGCCCGTGTGGTATTATTCTTGGGATTCTCGTTATTAGCTGGTGGGATTGCGGGATCCATAGCTGTCTTAGTTCTGAAATTCTTAGTCAAGCATTATACTTTCCCAACACTAGGAATGGGGGTGTCTAACGTTGTTGGAAATGGGTCAATAATGTTAAGCTGTATAGTACTATGGGTTGCTCAGAATATCGAGGATGAGTATTCTTATTCCTTAGCTCTATGAACTGAATGCTTCTCAATAACTAATGACTATGATCCCAATATTTTCAGCTTGTAAACGCATGACTCAATCTCGAAGCTAGAATAAACAATTTAAGCATGATATTAGCCTCAAATTATACGATTAATACAAATTTAAGTATTATAAATGATTGATCCAAGATTCACTCTTCTCTAAAGAGCATTATTAAAATTAAAAAAAAGATCCATTATGAATATTTGAGATCCTAATTCGTAAACAACTAAAAAGACTAAATTAGAAAATTTATATGGCTCCGATATACGATAACGTTCTAGATAAATAAAAAAAAAAGACAAGTCAATCTTCTCATAAAAACAACGTGTATCATACGACAATTCTGTCTCTTAATTCAGAAATAATATCCAGTTCAAAATTGCTGAAATTGAACAACTTTGGTAATAATATAGGAACTGATGATCCTCTTGGAACAAATTGATTGTCTATTCTTAAATCATCAAAAAATTCATGTGCTAATATCCTTCTTGGACTGAGCCTTCTTTCAGGTTCATAGACTAATACCTTTATTAGAAGGTCAATACCTTTATCTCCTGCATTACCCAATACTTTTTGGAATCTAGAAGAGATTTTCCCGCTGAATAGTGGTTTAGAAAATAAAGGACCATCATATTTTGGATTAGAATTGAAAATGAATCTTTTATCTGGTGGGCCTAAAAGTTTTGAGATCTCTCTCAACTGTAATAATGGATCATCGCCCTGGAAAATTGCTTTACCAATCAACATTTCGGCCAATACACACCCCAAACCCCAAATATCGATCTGCGTTGTGTAATACTGACATCCAACAATAAGCTCAGGGGCCCTGTAATAACGAGAACAAATGTATGACACAGATGGAGCTTTTGGCTCCAATCTCTTCGCAGAGCCAAAATCACAGATTTTCAGGATACCTGTAGCAGGATCAACCAAGATGTTGGAAGGTTTGATATCTCTATGACATATGCCCAATGCATGCAAGTATAACATAGCTCTTGCTATCTGGTATGTGTAAAGTTTAACGTGTTTCAGCGGTAATTCCAAGTTATTGGTATAATAACGACGAATCTCATATTGTAAAGTTTCAGGAAGGCATTCCATTGCTAAATGTTGATAAATTTTTCCATCCTTAGAAGACCTGTGTGTGAAAAAGTACTCTAATGTTATTATATTTGGATGGTTTGTTAATCTCAAAAGCTCCAATTCTCTGCTTTTGTATTCGGTTTGAGCTGGGACTTTTTTAATGGCAAATGGACCTATCCAAGTTTCATCATCCAAGAGCTTAGCTTGGGAAACTGTACCAAAAGCACCTTCTCCAATCTTTTTGTATTCCTTTACCAGCATTTTTTTAATAACGCTTGTCTTGTTGCTGGTAACATCATCAGCAATGAACTCAGAGGAAGCTAATAATAACCAGGTTAGTATAAAACACTCTAGATTAAGGATATATTAGTTAACAGGTACTCACTGCTTGACATTGCTATGTTTTGTTATGATATCTGTAGCTTGATACGAATTGAGGCACTGTTATTCAATGATCAATCAACACAGAACAATACGCGCTCAACACAAAGCAAGAAGTTTAGCGGGGTAGTGATGTAATTTTAGAGTAGTATTGAGATTGTCTCTTTCAGTCTTGTCACGCTATGTTAAACAGTTCTAATCTACCAGCAGAATAATTTTGGTTAGGATCCCAGTTTCTATAACCAAACGTGAACAGATTTTGTATGCTGAATGAGATCTCGAATCCCTGTAAAGAAGACTAAAAGAACAAAATGAAGCGTGTGTGCGTTTATCCGAAGGATCTAATATCCTTCCTGAGATTGTAAATATGTATAAACCCGTGAGATCTTAGGCAATTGTTATTGGATTTCTTTTATTATACGAAATAAGGGCTATTTGTGTCTTTTCATTTCGTTGGTGCTAACAACATTTCGCGAGAAAGGATTTCGCGAATTTGACTTTGAAAGAGATCTGTGTTTTGGTCTGCTTTGAAAGAGAGGCTTTGATAGTCTTGTAGAGTTTGGTTGGTTTCCAGAAACTTTCCGAGCAGAAATGTCTCTCCATTTGAGCTTATTTTATAGACCAAGATCGTTTTAAATTAGTGCTCTAAAAGCTTTCTTGAGATCAATGTTTACCCGGCTTCTAACCTTTAGCTGTCAAAGCCAATTCGCGAAACTCCTCCCAAAAATTTCATTGGAATTGAAGGTGATCAATAGAATTAAAAGGAATATCAGATTGAGCATCACATTCAAAACCAAAGCGCCTTACAAAGATGTTCAAATCGGTGCTTAGATACTCTGCTACGGCCAGGTCAGTGTTCTCGCCTTTGAAGCAGTCTGTTTCACCACTGAGAAGTATGTTTTTATAAACATCATTGGGTAGCTAATAAGCCAAAGTCACTAACAAATGCTTCAGGTTTCTCTTCCTCAATAATAACTCGTGTTGACTCGTTTGAAGGTATAGCCACTGGTACAGGTTCACAAGATGCCACAAATGTTCACATACCATCCTCACCAACAAACACGCATGCTATAAGGGAAGAAATCCATAAATACATTTTATACTGCAACTTCACCAAAAATAACACACATTTGACATTGTCTGCAGTTACTGAAGACCTAAACTTCCTGAAAAAGAACCCAGATCTAAGTTTCAATGAGAAAGTTTTATATTATTACCAATTACCTCAAAAAGTGAAGTTAACTTTATCAACAGGACAACTAGGTTTCCGTAAATCAGCCAGAGGGGAATATGAAGCCAGTTTCCAAACTGCTGCTAAGATGTTTGCACTAATGAAAGAGAAGGGATTCCTTGACAAAAAACTAGACATCGTTGTGAAGAACTTCGGTAAAGGCAGAGAAGCATTCATTGATGCTTTAAAAGGTAAAGAAGGTGATATGGTTCGAGGTCAAGTGATACGAATCAGTGATAACACTAAACTGAAATTCGGTGGTACCAGATCACCAAAGTCTCGTCGTTTGTGATCGCCTTCCCTTCTCGAAATGCTCATAGTTAATAGAATAAATAATGTGTACATATAACGAAAACATATATCAATGATCTAAAAGGTGTAACCCTAATCCATTTCATTTGGAATATGATCAGATCATGTGACTTTGTGAACGAACCCTAACTGGTGTATGGGTGTTTATACTTTCTGTGATAATTTCATAACTTCCTCTGTGTGCCTGTACCGTTTCCCCCATTAAAAGAGAGGTTCGCTAAGGAAAAATCTTCACGCCAGACTCGCCAGAACCCCCTGAATTACGTAATCTTACTAAGTAAAAGTTTGTGACGGCGTTTTTTTTGTGGGTGCTAGTACCGTTCAGTGAAAAGTTGGTTTTCTTTTTCAAACAAAATTAAACATCAAAGAAGAGGTTCTTCACAACGTTAATATCAAATACATCGAAATGGCTCCATCAAGTAAGTGATTCTGGAGTCAACGAACATACGGGTCCCTAGAATGAGATGCAGTGTGAAAGATAACTACACTTAGTGTGTTGTGGAAGCGTATTATGGAGTTTTCAAGCTTTCTCAAAAGACATTGAATCTTCAAAGAGAAGACAAGACGACTGAAAGATCGTTAGAATCAACTATGAACTTGTAACATATAATCCAAGATGCACACCACAATGAATATGAATCCAATATGTATGATAATATCTACATCTGTGAAGAAGTTCCCATATATCTTAAACAAATATTTTACCACACCTTTGGAATTATTTTATCACAAATGTGAAACATCTACTCTCTAAATTTTACTTGATTTGCAAGTTTCAATGAAGATACAGCATAACACAAAAGCACAATTCAAACTTTCTAAAGGCCCCAGTTTTGTTGAACCTGTACTCTCAAGAAATATCAGTATACTAACAATTTTACTAATAGCTAAAGCTGCTGCCGCTAAAAAAGCTGTTGTCAAAGGTACCAACGGTAAAAAAGCTCTAAAAGTTAGAACTTCTTCTACTTTCCGTTTACCAAAGACTTTGAAATTAACCAGAAGTCCAAAATACGCTAGAAAATCAGTTCCACACTACAACAGATTAGACAACTACAAAATCATTGTTGCTCCAATTGCTTCAGAAACTGCTATGAAAAAAGTTGAAGATGGTAACACTTTAGTTTTCCAAGTTGACTTAAAAGCCAACAAACATCAAATCAAACAAGCTGTCAAAGAATTATACGAAGTTGATGTCTTAGCTGTTAACACTTTAATCAGACCAAATGGTACCAAAAAAGCTTACGTTAGATTGACTGCTGATCACGATGCTTTAGATGTTGCTAACAGAATTGGTTACATCTAATCTAATCCGTTCTTTCTTTTCATTTAAGATTATGATTTAGGGGTGGTTAATTTTGTATAAAAGTATATGTTTAATCGTTTGAACGTTATTATCCTTGTAGATAGTGCTAAAATATCAATTTACAAATTTTTTAGAATACAACAAAACATATAACGAATGGTTAAAATTCCTATAAATAACGGTTAAATATAGCTTTCTATCCCTTTAGCCTACTAAATAATAATAAAATAAATGCAAATCATAACAAGTCATCAGTACAACGAAACCAAATACCTCAACAGCTTAAATCATTGGTCTCCACTTCCAAAACAAAAATTGTAATGCAAGTCTATAAGTTTTTCCTCTATAACTGAGCCGGAATGTCGCCCCTAATGAAACTAACACCTTTGGCAATATTAACAGACAACTGACCCAAAGCGACATTCAATAGTTCTTTTTCATTTTCATCGATCTCGTTCAAGATGGAAAAATCAATCTCTTCAATACCTCTAGAACCTAGTTTAATTGGTAATGAGATGTATGAAATAGCACAATTGTTGACAAAGCTTTTAACCTCTTTCGAACCTTTGATAGTGTCATCCAAAAACACAAAGCTTGATTCTAATTGTGCACTTGATTCACCATTCAATGCCTTCAACAAACTTTCAGCTAGTTTGAATCCAGAATATGCCATCGAAAGAGTTGCAGAACCCAAGCCTTTCTTTGCTTGAACTACTTCATCACCACCGTATTGAACTCTGTGAACTAAAGTGTCACGCTGTTCTTCAGTTAACGTTTTGTAGTAGTCAGGGGCTCCAATGGAAAATAGGGGAACAATAGTTTCACCTGAGTGACCACCAATAACTGGGATGTTTAGTTTTGATGGGTTTAGTTCACCGTTGTTAGCCAACTGTGAAATGAATGTGTTAGCTCTAACCAAGTCCAATGTTGTGACACCAAATAACTTTCTAGCATCAAAGACACCATTTTTCTTTAACACCTCAGCAAAGATCGGCACTGTTGAATTAACAGGGTTTGAGATAACCAACACAAAGGCATTAGGAGCATGTTCGGCAACTCCTTGCGCCAAGTCTCTAACGATTCCTGCATTGATAGCAAACAAGTCATCCCTTGTCATACCAGGTTTTCTAGGAACACCCGCTGGGATGACAACCAAATCAGCACCTTGTAGGGCCTTCTGCAAACCGTTGTCTTCTGGAAGGTATGCCTCGACAGAGGAATCAGAATCAATGTGACTTAAATCGGCACCAACACCAGGGGCGTTCACAACATCAAATAAGGAGAGGGTATCAACTAAAGGGGATAGTTTAAGCAACAAAGATAACGGTTGGCCAATACCACCGGCAGCACCACAGACAGTAACTTTCATGACTAATAATAATGAGTAAATGAATAGGTAACAGAAGCACAAAGCAAAAAGAGAACAAAAATAGGAATCAAGTGCTTTTAAATGTTTATAAAAATTTTCTTGTTTTAGTGGTCATCGATTGTGACCTTTATCAAAAAAATTATGACAAAACCTTCAAAACAAAAGAAAAACAAAATAAAAAAATTAGTGGGGTGGAAGAATACTGCCGAATTTATGACAAGCCGAACTTATGACAAACACTGAAAAAAACCGGTTGTATTCTTCCATTATTCCCATTTTTTTCAGTTTTTATCATAGTCACGTGATACAAATTGATTATGTAATAGTTTTGTCAATGTCAAAACGCACGTTTTCAAAGAACACTTCAATCAACGATCTAAGAAAGTTCAAGATTTCAAGGGCAGATTATTTCAGGTACATTATGCAAACGTGCTTGATTTAATAACTCGTACAGAACGTCAAAACACAAACGATACATGTGGTACGCTGATCAATTCTATCTTGTGGTGTATGTTACAAAGCTCCTAGGATGTACAGATAATGTTATCTTAACATACAATCTTGAAAGCAGGTAATAATACTCATGATAAAGCTGCTTGTTATAGATCCTTTGAGTTTCTGTTTCTCTGAAGCTAATAACGTATCATTTCTAGCAGGATTTCAAGTGCGGTAAGAAGCCCGAGAGTCGAGACTCTTCAACAGTTAGATGAGATCAAACTTCTTGCAAATCTCACAGCGTCTAGACCAAAACATTTACACAAGAAGCAGAGAAAATTACTCAGTCTGCTTCAAACTCACAAAATTACAAGAAATATAACGCTTGTTGTGTAAGAGATCTACTGCTGAATACCGAATGATATATGCAATACAACTGATCTAAGGCCGCATGGTTCATTTAGTTGATACTCTAAAATTGATGAACCGCCAGTTCAAGTTGCACATCTTTGTGGTATGACTTCGTGGCTGATTACACGTGGAGCTCACAATTTATGAACATCGCATACACTTGATCGTATGTGTGAAGATAGCCGAAAATCTGAATTCATGGTGACTTATTCGTTAGGTTTAAGTGAAATGAATATATAAACTACTTCAAAGTCCATGGTTTGTACAATTGCCTAGAAAGAGGAATTAAGTTACCAATTTTCTGGGATGTTATTACATTTTTTCGTCACATTGGCCTCTGTTCTTTCAGTTATATCGGCTACCAATATTAGACTACAACATTGGAACATTCGTTATGATTCTAAGAAGGATGGCATATCCATTGATAAAACACTTTCTTCTTTGGACGCTACTATACCGGAAGAAAGTTCAGTAAAATGGTACTCGGATTACACTGAAGAGTCTTGGTCAAAGAGAAGAATAGGTATTGCTAATGATGTATTATTCAATAAACCTGATATATTCACTATCAATGAAGGTCTACAGAACCAAGTTGAAGACTTAAAAAACTTATTAACCAAATTGGGAGATGGTGAATATTGGGACTACGTTGGAGTTGGCAGAGACGATGGTGTTAATGCCGGGGAATATCAGGCTATTTTCTATAATACGGCAAAAGTTTCATTAGTAAATAACTACACTATTTGGTTATCAAACACCCCGTTTGAGCCATCAAAGTACCCTGGTGCTGGCTCGTTTAGAACAGCTACAATTGGTCATTTTAATATTGATGGCGTACCATTTACCCTCATCAACACTCATTTAGATGATAAATCTGATGACCAAAGGAAATTAGGTGCCTCATTACTGAGATATTTGGGTGCTTATGAATATAGCAACTCGGATGGTCCAGTTTTTTTAACTGGTGATTTTAACTCGCATGCTAATGGTTCTGATTGTGGTGGATACAAAATCTCAATTGGATCTCAAGGAATCGAAACTATAAACTCAACCTTTGCTTCAAAATATGACTCTCCAATATCAAAAACCTTCACCTGGAGCGACTTCTTGGTTAAAGCTGAAGTCAGTAGAAGATCGGGACATCTCTCAACTTTTGCTGGTTTCAATGCTTACGGTGATACCAGTGGTATTAAGACTGGAAGAATTGATTTCCAATTTGCTGGTTCTCCAAACTCTAACTCCAAAGATGTTCCAAATAAATCTTTCAAAATTTTGAGACACAGAGTTGGTGAAATCTTCTATGATAACGAATGGCATCTATCGGATCATCGTCCATTGATTTCAGATGTCGAGTTCTAACCACATATAATTATTAGTCAACGCGTACTTTAGAAGTTTAGACCTGCAAGCACTAATCTTACCTGACTGTAAGTTGCAAATTTTCGCGAACAATAGGCCATCAATCAACTGTATTATCGGCAGACCTAATTAAGCCCTTGCGAGCGCTGCGAGCGTTGCGACTTGCGATAGAAGACATTGAATATTGATACCCACTCGAAAGTCAGAGCATTCAGCTCCATCTGGGAAGAAGCAGAGACTTTTGAAGGGTTGTGATGGAAGTGATTAACGGTTATCGAATTACTATTAAATTCTTATATAAATTTACAATTCTTTTAGATCTGCGCAATTTGGTGCAGCAACCAGCTTTTTTTAGTGTGTATTTTATTTAGCGCTCAAAACAAATATAATTCATTAATTATATTAATACTTAAAAACAACAAATAGTCATAGTAGTCAATTGATACTCAAATAGCTTAGCGTGCCAGACTTGAAACTCTTTGAGCTGGTTAGAATCCATTGAGATGGCATTGGATTCAACTGCCGCAATGCGCGAGGTTCGAAAGAAGTTGAGATCAAAAATCGTATTAACTCTGATAACCCCCATCAACGATGAACTAGACAAGAGGTCCAGTATAATGGGTGACAAGGAGCAGCACAGTAAGCACCACCTTCAGATTGGTGGCTCTAACTCGAGTCTTGGTTTTGCCATTAAATGTTCTTGTGAAGACCCAGCTTCCTTCTATCTCAAGAAGACTACATTAGATTCTCCAACAAGGTTGAAAGAGTTTGAAAGGATCATATTGAGACATGTTGGGATAGATTCCAATGCTTTTGAATTGGGTAAGTCTACCAATGACAAATACCAGAATCACCATACGTTATTGCGTCCCTATACCTTGCCCGGTATTAATGAATTACTCCCTATACAGAAAGGGCCTTCAAGTCCAACTTCTTCAATGAATTTAGCTGGCATGGACACTACTATGATTGCCAAATTAGACAGAACAAACTCTGATCCTATCGCTCAAATGATACCCCATTTGACAAGCTTACTGATTCTTTTGGAGAGAGCAGATATTATACCCTCAATGCTGAATCAAAAACAACTGACTCAATTGGCAAGAATGATATTACAGGAGTCTGAATTGGAGAGACAGAGAACCATGTCTGTGGACTCTCTATAAGTTCTAAGAGGCATGAGCCAATTTTTAATGATTAATCTAGGGCCGGTGAATCTATGGCTAATGAGTTCTTTGAGTCCTAAATGGTATTTACAATTCATGTATTTGTGGAAATTAGTAGCTTCCTTTGACATCACTATCTAAAAACAGATATGGTGGTACCCTACTAGTACATGCTCTTCGTTAGATTCGATTTTCGTTCTGTTTTTAGTATCATAGTCATAATTATCAGATATATATATTTAGTTGAATGATGTTTTAGCAGGGGTGCTAGATCATGAACGAGCGACAGCTAGTGGTTAATTCCAAATATTGACAATACTATGATCTGTGTTATTGTAAGTAGCACCCATAATACTCGTTTATAACAATTAATGTAGGTAGTCCTGGTTGATACCGAACTACTTCTAAGCTGTAAGCTGTTAAACAACAAAGTATTAGATAGTTCCCATAGTTTTGCGTGAGTTGTGACTTGTGAATTTTAAGCTGCAGCCAGCTTTTATCACAAGTTGAATTGTTGGGCTGTGAGGCGTATAGAACTAATAGCATATCATTGTAGATCCTAAAAACGTTAAGTGTCAGTATGCGTTGTAAAGTTTTATGAGCAATTGTGCAGTGCGGTGGACAGCATGGAGCAGTTGAACAGCGAGTGACAAGCTGACAACTGAATCAATAGTTTCCAGCTCAATGAGTGATTAAATGATCGGCCAAACTGGAGAGCTGTGCTTAAGGTTTCTCTTCTTGGTCAGTCATCGACTTTAGTATGAGTAGCTCTTGTATCCTTTCCCTGTGAGCAAGTGACAAGTAGAAAGAGCCCTAACCAAATTGAGCTAGGATATATCCTACAAGGTGCTACTTGTAAATTGTATCCATGTGGAACACACTGGTGATAAGTCTACACTCTGGAGTAGTTGGTGATTGAAATGTGGATATTCGCTTAGATGCAAAATGGAGTTCTCAGAGAATTCTGAACTATGAGGAGCTGATAGTTTCCCAACTGGTAACTCTTAACCGAAATAAGTATGTATAAGTATGGATTGGACAGTCAATAATCCTCGTTAAGCAAAATGCATCTAATTCCAAAAAATGATCAGCTTCAACAACTTCAAAATTATTAAATCACACAAGGTATAGTCAAGCACTGAAGCAAGTATATGTATATATATATATATATATGGTGGGCATTGACTGAATATTGATCCGCTCATGCTCTAAAAACATATGAACAGCTATAACATTACAACACATCAAGAAGTTCAGCTGTTACCTATAGGTTAGCCTCATCTTATCGATCATAAAGTAGAGTAGAAGTTAGTAGCTACCAAGTCAGTGCACAGAGATTAACTGGGAATGGGATCCATGAAGTATGAAGCAGCTACTCAGCGCATGCGCAGTGCACTTTTAAAATCCGTTAAAAATACCGTAGATCTCTAAGCACAGGTGATAGGCAAATCTGCGTCAGCTTGCATAGTTATGAGCTTTTTTGATGCACTTTACTCACCATTTCATGCCTCGCTTTTTTACGGAGGTGCCTATTCCTGGTCACTGGGATCTTGATTCTTAAATATCTGTTACAGTCACTGTTCTTCAAAGCTCTCATTTCTCATCTCAAAGGCAGTGATCATTCGCTGATCAATAATGGCGATAACCTCGACATGTCCAGCTCATATTAAAAGGTTCAGGAGACTTCGAATAGCCAGTGTGCATTGAACCAACTTTGACAGCTACGCAATTAAGGCCACATCCTGTAAACGAGCAATTTAATGAGATCACGATTCACGTCTAAAACGTAAGAAATCAAGAGGACCTAAATAAAAAACCCCATATAAGGGTATTGGAAGGTCTAAATTCTGATCATCCTAGAGCTGTATTGTGGTTTGTACTCGGTGATGGTGTGGACTGTGACGTCTATGTACAGAAATTTGTAAGAAGCGAATAGCGATAATTGATCGTATTAGCGCTTGAAGTAATACTTATATGACTTATAATAAGCATGCAGCTAGCTAGTCAGCAAAGTAATATTTCTACGAGTAAGCATTGGTACTATACATCAGCATTCAGCATACAAAAAAGAAATGCAGATTAAAGTAACTGTTCTGAGGCTTATATTAGCCTCAGCGCTGCGGTGTAGCGACGCTCAAAAGTCAACAGACACCTCCGACCTGTAGTTACTTGTAGTTGCCAGTTGGTAACTACTTACTAGTTAATACTTTCAGCGAGCGCACCTAACATCTGTTCTTCCGTTGACCTGATCAGCAGGGTAATATACTGTATACTATAAAATTACTAAATATAGTGGTGAAACTAACGCTACATGATACTCTATGAGCCTATACCACTAACAGTCTGACACTGTATCCTGAATGTAGTTATTCATGTGTGTGCTATTTACCCTACACCGTAGTGAATACACTGTAGCTGGTTACTGCGCTGGGCAGTTGCAAGTGTGACAACTGCTACTTGTTAGATAATGACGTTACGCTGGTTAACTGGCCATCTTATGATCTAATGGAGGTGAATAGTGTATCACACAATCATGCATGTGTCCCTGTGTCCAATAGGGGTTTAGAGTTTAGACTTCAGTCGTTTGGGTCAACAAGACAACAACTAGTAATTTTGGCAGGAGGTTGTTGAGTAATGGGCTACTAATTGATATGGTTTGCCGGTGACCTTGGCTCCGCGACCAGGGGAACTTCCCGTGGACTTAAGTACCCTGGCAAGTAGTAGCTGTCTAGCTGGGTGAGACGATGTAGTGGGCACGGGCATTGGGCCAATTCCTAGGATGAGCGGAGTACTGATTACTGAGTCGCTCACTACTACTAGAATGATACTGAGAGTGCATGAGTGGGACCTTGCGCGGCTGGTTTCCGGTAACTGTGCCTGTTGTAACTAGGCAGTCGACGACTCGACAACTCGACAACTCGACAGTCGATACGTCTGTCCAGCGTACAGTGCAACACAACAGTGAAACACTTGAAGTCGATACTCATTAGTACATTACTCGCTGCCACTGAGAGGCGAGAACTGATCGTAGCGGGCATCTGCTATCATGTATATCCACAGATTCAATACAGATCCTGCTGGTCCACAACAAGATACAAAATCCAGAACACTCACACGGTCTGGTCATTTGACGGTGGTCCAGAGGTTCGGTCCTTGGTGTGACAACTATGAGCTGGCAGGATCGTAGATTTGTGGGATCGTGAATCATTTAACGTGAATTGTGAAGGAGATTGATTTTAGAAGGATCTTTAAGCGTATTAGGCAAGTCACTGCAAAGATATGCACAGGATCAGCCAACCGTAAACATAAAAAGATATGAAGGTTTTTGAACCAAAGAGAAACAGAAATTTAATGATCGCGCAAAACCCCTGGCAGAAATTCAAAAAAAAAAAAGTCAAAAAAACAGAAATTCAAAAGTTATTTCCAAAAATTTAACGAGTTATAACTTCTTATAATAATCCCATCAAGAAGCCCCAATATTATATACCCTCAAGGTCCTCCTTTTTCAAAGTTTAATTATTCTTGTTGCTTATTGATCAAGAATAGTACATTAGTGTTAACCTCCAACATTTCTAAAAATATATTTTGCTCTAATAATTTCCCAACACACCAAGAACAAAGTCGAATATATTCATCGAAGTTAGGAACTGTTAATACTCCTCCTCACTTAAGAATATCAACACAGTCAGATCACAGATCTCTAGACTTAAACGTATTGGCACGAACGTACTAGGTTATTGATTGCTTGTAAAAGACGCGGTTGAACTACTCAGATATGGGCAACGATAACACTACTACTACATCAACTACAACAACAACAACCAGCCCTACACCCCCAGTTGAGTCGTCAGAAACAATGAGCTCTCCGAACTCAACCTCATCATCAATCGCATCGGCGCTTGCTAAGAAAAAGACTAAAGGAAGAACTTTTCAATGTGTTGGTTATCCGGATTGTAATATGACATTCACAAGATCTGAGCATCTAGCAAGACATATTAGAAAGCACACCGGTGAAAGACCATTTGAATGTACACATTGTTCAAGAAAATTCTCAAGATTGGATAACCTAAGGCAACACAAGCAAACAGTACATGCTCATGAAAGAGTAATGCTGAGCTATGTGGATGGCAACCCAACTCAAAAGTCTCTTCAATCTCAACACTTGCAGCCACATCAACAGTTACCTGAACTTCAAGGGCAACGTCAGAATCATTCTCAAGTTCTTTCAATCCCTGAAAACCCTTATAGTAACTCTAACAAGTTATCTCCATTGCAATCGGCTTCAAGTGACAGTACGCTAACCGAAGTAAACAACAATCATCAGAACATAAAATATCAGGAACAAAAACCGCTTAATGCAGCTGCAACTCTGTTAAGACCTACACAGTTTAGATCAAAACATCGTCCAAGACCATTGGCATTACCTGTCAGAAAATCTATCTACACAGACGCACCATATACAGTACCAACGCCCAGATCTTCAGGTTCGGCACACTTCATCTTGAGCCCTGTTTCCCCATCACATAATGCCCCTCCACTTTCAGCTTCAATTTTGCACCATCACAATCAAAACAACTTGAACTCTAATAATTTGCCATCATTCCAATTTCTTACTACTTCCAAACAAGGTGATTCACTAGTATCACCTTACAATTCCAGTTTCAATTCCTCTTCAGCATATTCTGCTACAAATACGCCTGCTAGTTCAAGTTTTGATTTGAAGACACCAACTTCAAGTTCCACTTTTGAGTTTATGAGAAACAATGGAAATTACAGTGGAGGGTCTACTAATTCGTCATATTTGAGTTCCTTTGAACAGAGAAAGAGTTGGAACAACTCCGTCTTGAGTAATCTAGATGGTGCTAAGACTGATCCATCTCATTCACATAGATCTCCTAACCAATCATACTTCAATACCCCTTCCAATAACTCTGAGTCGAGAAAACTAAAGATCGAAAGCTTATTGAATAAGAGCCCGCATTTCAGTCATTCAAATAAACCGGCAAATAATCAAGATGATAATTCAAATAATGATTGCTACCAAAGCGAGACACAAGATAGAGTAAGGCTACCACCAGTTGAGAACCTTGGGATTCAGAGAGGGTAGATCTAATGATATTGATGAACGATGCTTGTATTACTAGGAGTTGCTAAATGAGTATATAGAGATGTACTTAATAACTAATACAGTTTTGACAAGTTTTGACGTTAAACACCAGTAGTTCACAAGAACAAGCTTCATTATGAAGGCGTTCCACGACGTTTCATTTCTCAAATAGGAAGTCTAGACCAAAAAAGATAATGCCCGCGAAAAGGAGCGTTTCTTTTGTTTTCAAAAAGCTGGTGAAATTCAGTGAGTACAGATAAAATACCCAGCCTTCAGGAGATAACTAGATACATACTTTTGCCCCAGAAACCTTTAACTTTGCTGCATCAACCACAAATCTTGACTGACTCACAGAGCTTTTGGTGTTTTTGTCCTAACAGCGTTGCAAAATCTCAAGGTTGTTTGTTTGTTTTGATAACTGGTTGCTATAACGACTATTGTAAAACTTTGAACTTTGAACCAATCACAATTCACAACATATCATAAGGATCACTTGAAGATCTTCTACTGTACTTAAACATACACCAAGTTGTTTGAACTACTGGAACAGATTTCCAAATGAGCTATTTCAGAAACCAACAGGTCCAGTCTGGGTCAGCCCCTTTTGACTTTTCACCAATTGGGAGCCAAACTGCATCAAATCCTGGATCCAACAATAACAGCTATCTTTCAAACAATGGTAACAACAGTGATATATTGAACAACATGGGTGCGTTCAACTCCTCGAATTTCAATAACCTGAACTTATCTACAAGAGCTCCAGCTTCAACACAGTCAAATACATCGTTGGTGTCCAATTTAAACTGTTCAAATGGTCAACAGAGCTTTCATCAAAATACAAGCATTTACCCTAATTCAAGGGCAAATAATCTTTCCCCTTCTTTGAACTTTGCATCTTTATACTCTAATCGTGCAAGATTCAATGCTTCCAAAGGGTTTGATTTAGAAGACGATCTGGAGTTCTGTCCTGAGATTCACGAACATTATCAGCTGTCACATTCAGTACATTCCACTCAAAACTCAGGTTCTGCGAACTCTTCGTTTGTCCACCACAAGTTTAATCCATACACCTCATCGACCTTTAGTCCCCAGGTTAGCCCAACATCTGCCAACGCTACTACTGCCTCTCCACCCGTTGGAAAGGCCACAATTGCACACACTACGCCAAAGCAGGAGTATCCTTCACACCAAAGAAATCTTACACCTAGAACAAAGAAGGTGTTGGAGATTGTTAATCCTGTCACTGGCTTGAAAGTCACCTCCCCGGCACCTTTCAAATAGAATAGAGAAACGAGGCTGGCTTTCGTGTTATTTATTCATACATACAACCAACAACAATGAACTTTCTTGTGGTTTCGGCTTTGTACGGCCGAATGATGACTTTATACTTTTATGAACTGTTTACATCTTTATCATTTACTATCAAATTGTAGTTGTACATATAATATGAGATTTGGTTCGCACCACACTTTTTTAACGAATGCGAAAAAAATGGGAAAAGATTAATGAATAATTGTATTAGATATTTAATAACTTTTAACTTGAATATTTGGGAATTGTTTGTTTGCTTTTGTCGAGTCCGCGTGATCCATTCCAATCAATTACACTCCAAGTTTATCACATAAGTTCATCACGAAAACAAATATTACAGAAAATGGATCTAAAGAATTTGTTAGGACCATCAACAGTAAACCCAGTTGTTAATGATAAAAAACAAGAACACAAACCTGTACTAAAGAAGCATCATTCGACCATCAGTTATCTTGTCAATAACGATGATGATACTTCCGTGAGCAATTTGACCTCTTCAAGCCCATCTCAGACCCAAATGAACTCGCCGGTGCTGAAAAGAGTCCCATCTGCTCAAAATACTCCACCGGCTACAAATATTGGACACTCTTACCAAACAATAAAGGCTAGAAATAGCATATCCAGTTTGACAAACGAAACTGATGTGGATGTGGATGGTAGAGAAACTCCAAGTACTGCAAGAAGATTATCTTACGAAGTTAGCGCCAGCGAGTCCAATTCACCAATCTTACCAAAGAAGTCTATTCCAAGACACGGTTCTTTAAATTCAGAGGGCCGCCCGGTGAAAGATGAATCAAAAGAAGAGACTATACAAGAATCTAAAGAGGATACTAAGAATAAGAAGAGTCCAACAAATCTGGAAGCTGAGATAAGTAAACTTGATGTGTTAAAGACTCCTAAAAATGAATTAAAATCCAAAGCAAAGTCTCCTAGTAATGGGAATCCTAAAAAATACAAACCAAAGCGTTATTCTCAACCTCCAATCTGGGCCACAAAGTGGATACCAGCATCCAAAAAAATGCAACAAAGCCAGCATCATAATTCTTCTGCACCAAGCTCTAAAGACCCTTCCATCACGGGGACTAAACCATATAATGATATCACAAGAAAAATAACTCATTGGGTCTGGGCACAAATACATAACGTACCAAAAGAAGATCGTCCATACTTGGAACTTGAAGTCAAGTTTGGTAAAATTTGGGAGAAAAATACTGATAGAAGAATACATTTACCTGTGATGAATGAATGTATTGTCGATGAGGGATATATGCTCAACTGCTCGTTCAAGTCTGGATTGGATAAAGAATATTATGAGAAAATCAAGAAATATTTGACAGGATTAACTAAACTGCACCAAAAGAAATTCCAAACTTTCAAAACTGATCAGATTGATAAGCAATATAGAGATGCGTCAAGAGGTCAGATACCGAGACATTATAGAATCACTTCTGATAAGGCAACTCAAAGAATTGTCGCAAACATTGAAAAGAGAAAATTGTCAAGTATACATATTCACTCACCTGATCTGCTATTTGATTATAGAGTGACCATGAGTCTTGAATTGGAGAGCAGGGAAAACCCAGAAAGATTTGAACACCAGACCCCAGAGACCAAAAGAGAAAAGAAGCGTACCTCAATAGTGAGCGATTTAACTGCCACAAAATTTGATTTGACTGAAGTTATACAAACTGAAAAGAATCCTAAGCTCAAACCAGTAGAAAAACGTGAGGTTGAACTTGAAATTGATATTCAGAGATTAGTTGATGCGTATGATAAATTAGAAAATGACAGTTTTACTTTCGAAGAACTAACTGAAAGATTGATGGATAACTCTAGAATTTTAAATAGAGAAATTGCCAAAATGGATTCACATTCCTAAGTTTTCAATAAATTAAATCGAGTCAATAGAGTGAAAAAAAAAACACGCACATTACTGTATATCTATTATGTGCTAATATTAAGGGATGTTCCTTAATAATCCTTATATATTCCCAGAATATAAGCCAGTCTTGTTACGATCAAATCAATCGCCATGTTAATACTGTCTCTAGCCAAATCAACTTTTGAACCATCAACCTCATGCCATGAGATTGGAATTTCTTTGATCGGAATGTTTTTTCTAATTCCAATAATCAAGATCTCCACATCAAAGATCCAACCTTCTGTATGTAAGTAAGGAAAAATCGCACTGATGGCCTCGACATTAAATAGCTTGAAGCCACATTGAGTATCTTTCACTTCTCTGATACCAAAAATAAAGACTAGTAAATGTAAACTGTACATCAAAAAGTTTCTAATGAATGATCTTTTAACAACAGCATCTGATTCAACCATATGTGCTCTTGATCCTATGGCTATTGCCGGACCTTTGATATCTTTAACAGATTCAATCAGTTTTGAAACATCGCTGAATTTAGAAGCCCCATCGGCATCGGCGAAAATGGCATATTGACCACTTATGAATTGAATACCATGAGTAACAGCACCACCTTTACCTCTATTTTTCACCAATTTGATCACTTTCAGTTGGTCAGGCAGTAGTTTGAAATGAGACGATGCTAGATCTAATGCATATTCAGAAGTTCCATCTTTTGAGCCATCATCCACGATCAAGATTTCCCAAGAATCCTTGTAGCTTTCTCGTAGATGGGATATAGCTTCATCAAGCATGATCTTTAATCTTTCAGTCTCATTAAAACATGGTATGACAAGGCTGAGTTCTATCCCTGTGTTGCTATTATCGGTCATCTCTGTGAGCTTTGGAGGCAGTTTTTTTGGCATTGGGTCTATCCCAGCTGAGTTTTTGAGTGTTGTGACATATGAGAGTTCAGATTCGAGTATTGGACGCGGTTTATGAGAGAAAAGTATGACTGTAGTGTACACAATGACCAACAACGTGGAAACAGCTGCAACCAGGTAGTAAGTCAACGTTTGGATATCCATACTGTGCAACTGAAATCTCAATAATAGGTGAGAGTTTCAGCAATATTTGCAAAGTTTGTAGGATTTTCACTTCTTGACATTTTCAACATAACAAAACGTCAACAAAACACGTTGAAAAATACGGAAGAAGAAATATTCGCGAGTATTATCATTTATTCTCACTCAAATATACACTGTTATACTACTATTTTTAATTGTACTAGTAAATGTTTAGCATTATAACTTGTGATTTGTGACCCTCTGCCTCTGTTTCTCTGTGTCTCTGTGAGCTGAAAAAAAGGATCGCAACAACTACAGTCAAATGTGGGTAGAAATAGCTAAGATGTTTATCCTGGTTAACAATCTACTCTAAAGCACAATCTCTGGTAATATTTTTGATAACACAGCATGAACTCAGTGCTGGCTTATTAAAAAGTAGTCTCCAAACAGTCATCCAAAAGAACAACCTCTGAAAGTCAAAAAAAATCTATCCCGTTCGCCAGAACTTGGACAGAGAAATAAAGATGTTCCAAAAAATATAAAGACACAGCCATTTGAAATGAAGACAACACCCGGATGGCTCTGGTAAAAGGCAAGAGCCATGTACGATTTTAGTTTCAAATTGATATTGATCTCCTGGCTGGTAAAGAAGGGGAAAAACTTCAACAAAGAAAACTTTTTTTTTTCGAAAAGTTTTTTTTTTTATACTTTTGAAGTGTGAAATGTTACCCGGCATTTCCCTCTAAAATAAATAAATATTGATTATATAATCATTTTAAGGGCTTAATTTGAAATGACACATAAAGCTTTCAGTAGTAATTTTCGCGATAATAAATAACTTAGCGGAGGTCTTTTTATTATTCTATTTATTTTACTTCTGTTTCTCCTATAATATTATTAGTGATTGATCAATCAGTTATAATGTCCAACAGATCGAACAAAAAGCTCAGTCATCAAACGTCGTGCCAAACGTCGTGCAAAGAGATCTCTTTCTGACTTCTTAAAAAGCAGTTCTTCACAAAATTCCAATGTTGAAGCTACAACTGTGAACAATAGTAAACCCAATACTGACTCTGTGGTTGATGATTTAACGGAACTACAAAGTGGGATTGGTAATTAAGTTCTATACAAAGATATCTACGATGAGATCATTGATTCTCCTGTAAGATTAGGTATTTTACAATGAGGATATTACAAAACTGGCACAAGAAATCGTTTTTAATTACTTAGCTGGCTATTGGAGTGATCAGGCGGTTGGAAATAAGCAAGAAACATTAGTAAAAGTAGCACGTCTTGTGCTAAATCTTCCCCAATATAATGCACCAACAAATACTTAATTTTTTTTTTTTTTTGATATAGCTAAAGGGACTACTAAAACCAAAAGATCTGATGCTCCTAGTACTGAGGTCTAAAACTTACCAAACATTGCATACTATATTTCCTGGATTAAAGTCATTTGAAGTTGTTCACGCGCTAAATCACGAATGGCTTCAGAATGCTATTCCTCAACTATTGGATATATCACCATTGACCCATTGAGATCATTTCAGAACTACTCTAAGGACGAGTAACATTTTTAGTGATCTTAAGAATGCTGAAAGGACTGCGACCGATGTTTTCAGCATATACCCTAAAATTGTTACTGAAAATGAATCAAATTCATGTGGTAAATTAGAGCCTTATACAGTCTCAGATAAATATATTCACGGTCACAAAGAGCGTGTTTTGAGATCCGTCAATAAATTCGTCAAATATCTCCAAGTCAAGTTGAAGATAGTTGAGCAGAGAACCTTTGACACCATTGAAGTTGAGGGTTATCCAGATATTTTCAAACATTTGAAAGCAACAAACATATTGGTTCTACATGCTGGCTCTAAGGTAGATTTATGAATTAACATTGTTGAAGAACGGGCTGTTGCTAAAACATCTGTTGACGGGATTTACCTCATTGATTTTTCCCACACAGAGCTCTATGATCTTGATGACATTGTTGACGGATGGGATGATTTGTATGAGCTGAAGTCGTTGTTTAGAATCAAAGATTGATGTCAGATTAATTGCTAATAATGCTAATATTGCTAATATTAAATGATGATATGGTCACCAATTTATACATATATTTGTGTCATGTACTTGATACGCATATGAATTAATATGATGAGTATCACTTATAACACCAACGGGATGGATAAATACCAATGACAACATGAATAAAACCAGCACAATTGTATCAACGCCAGTTGGTCATCGGGCTATCTTTCAGGCACGCGCTTGCTGAGCTTGCATTACTGCTTCATAAATTCCCATCAAATTGTTCCTAGGAACACTTGGAAGACGTAATACGGGGATTGTTGACGCCTTAGCATGCTCTATGCAAAAGTAGAAAGGTTGTAAGTATTATCAGATTCCTGATGGGCCGTATGGTACCAAAGTTCCTAGTATGTACATATACAAAAGAAGTACATTGATGAATGTGGGCTGTGGATTCAGTAGGATATTAAAATATAGGTTCATACACACTCCAATGCACACTATGGAGCACTATTAATTCTGAAATGCGTTCTCATGCTCGCCAATAAATTGCTCATTGAGGTTTTTTGATGGCAGTTCATCATGCTGTGAACTGATTTGAGTCTGATCGCTGATTAATCCCCAATAAGTTTGGTTGTTCATGCTGTTTGGCGAACTACTAGAATTATCATTTTCTGTAACTGATATGAATGGTGATGATGGAACAGGACCAGCCTTAGGATTGTTGGAACTTTGATTAGATGAATTTTCCACTCCATTATTATCAGAATTATTCTCTTCTGGTGATTCTTCATTACATGGCAAAGTATTGCAGGTTGTTATATCCTTTGGAGAATCCCTAGGTGTAGCATCCTTAGGAGTGGGTTCCATATTAGCATTATGGAAGAGGTCAACCATCCATTCACCGGGAGAAGCACCTGTAGGTAACGGCAATGCAGCACTAAAAGATCTAGTTAACATTTTCTCGAATGAGGATTGTTTGGTAGCTTTCACTGATGTAGATGTTGAAGATTGTAAAGGTGACAACTGCTGGTGTGATGATTGAGCTGGTGGTACATTTTCCTTATCTTCTATAAGATCTGGTTGTGATACTTGAGGCAGTGGATCAATATCCGTTAACGGTCCAAATTGGAACTCAAAATCACTGCCAACGATATCATCATATCCATTCAATGGGTCAGAAGAGTCTTGATAAATTGAGGATGGTTTTGGGTTGCTAATCTTTAGTGGGTCAACTGGAGTTGTGGAGGTGGCTGGTGAAGATGAGTATTGTTTAATCTTCAAAGGCTTCTCGGTTTTGGTACGATTTGTGGTGGTGGTAGCTGGAGTTTGTTTGTTGAATAGTCTCTTTGGTCTCATAGAGCCTTTCTCTTTTAAGTAATTATAACATGATGAGCACAATAAACCTCTCTTGGATAAATCTTCAGACTCATTCCATTTCCAACCTTTTGCATCCAGAGTCTTGCAGTTAAAACATGACTGATATACTTGGTGTTCTTCTGGAATGTCAGCACATTTCTTAGGATTTGAACTATTAGTCTTTGAGTTGTTCGAGGTTTTTCTTGATTTTCTCTTTGGTTCTACTTTTTTAGGGTTTGGACTAGCACCTTTCATAAAATCAGGAGCAAATCTCTTTGATACATCCAGTTGTACGGCATCAGCAGGCGAGCTCCCAACTTCGTTCAGCTGACTGTTATTAGAAAATCTTTCGTTCATTCTATCTGCCATGTAAATTCTTCTGGCAATCGATTGCATTGGGAAATTCTGTAGAGGAAATGAATTCTCTGGAGGTCTCATCATATTCTCAAAAACAGGCAACGATTGAGTTCTAACAGCTTTTGGTGCAGGGTTATTATTGACAAATCTATTCATTTTAGGCATGTTAGATGTAGTTGGAGTGATGAATGTATCTTGTGCTTCATCCTCATCTTCTGTATCAGTAGAATTATCTTGTTTTCTCTTTGCACTGCTGACCGTTTGTTGTCCTGGTCGTACCTGTGGTGCAGAAGGACGACGCTGATATTGGGCTTGGTCTAGTTGAGGAGGTCTTGATTTTGCTTGATGTTGAGCTGGTTTCGGCTGGATAGCGTGTAACCTTTGCTGTGGAGGTTGTTCATTTTGTTGCTGTGGTGGCTGTGATTGTTGCAATTGAGGTTGAGCTTGTACTTGAGGTTGCTGACTCTTCACCTTTGCAAATTTTAGTTTTATTTCTAAGGTCTTAGATCTATTAAAAGCACTGAAGTTTTCACACACTCTTCCAGGTAGCAATATCTCATCATCCGGTTGAAACTGTGGATTGAGGATTTTGGACACCAACCCATGACCGACAAAAGGCTCATTTTCCTCGGTCACATCTTTAACATAGAGCGAATAATCCCAGCTTGGGTCATTAAATAGCTCAGGACTTGAGTTAATGATAGGGTCTAGAATATCTTTGATAGAAGCAACGCCTAAAGTCATAATATCATTTTGACCAGGGATAGGGACTCTTGCTGTCTTTACACGGATCGTATTGGGAGATCTCGCAAGAAAGTTTGTGGTATCATCCAAAGAGTATAGTATTTTGACTAGGGTTGTTATTAGTAAATTAGCTCAAGAACATCAAAGAGTAAAGATTACATACGCTTCATCTGTATAATGTCAGCAATTGCACTCCTCTGTTCGTGAAGCTGCTCCAGCGGCATTTCTGGCAGCGATGGCATATGATAGGCTCTCATATCAGCAACTCAGGTGGTAATGAAGGGGAGTTCTAGTGAGGATTGAAGAGCAGGTAAAGGTATGATATTCTTCGAATTTGTTTCTGAGTAGGTAACTGTATTTTGCTGGGATCAGGGCGATAGATCACTTCAAAGTTGCTATGTGCTTTTTCACCGTTCTTTTATAGGAGATTCTGTTACTGATGAGTTGTTTAAATCCTGCAAAAGCATGAAATTTCAAACTTTTAGACTCGATCAAATTTCTTTGTTTTGATTTCTCTCGCGTACAAAATTTAGGCGCGTTTTTTCCAGCTTTTATTTTCGCGGTTTTTTTTTATTTTCTAAGACGCGTTTCTTTTGAATTGGTGTTTAGACTTTGTTATCGGTGGTTCGATTCTGTCTCAGTACCATCATCTTTATTTAATATATGACCACAACACTATTCTGTATTCTATAGATAGATCGGTTAACGTACAGCTTAAATCAGATGGAGAGTCCAAGCTTAGAAACACCTAAAGTAACAAGTAACTAGATTCAGTACACACTTATACTCACAAGTCACAGCTAGTCACTACTCGGCCTGCAAATAACAATTGACAAATGCTACTTAAAGATGTATATTGAGAGTTTGAGATGGTTCTTGGCTGTTGCCTATTATCCACTTAGCAACTCAATAGTCAGGTTTGTGAGATCAGTCAGAGTCAGAGTTCAACTAAGGCCAGAGGTCACAGCCCAAGTCCCTACAGCTACTTATATTAACTAGTTGAACATCTGCTCTGCATAAACGTCTTGGTAAGGCATTACGGCACAATTTGAATATAAAAATAAAAGGAATCCATTACAGCCATTACAGGGAATGAGTAAAGACTTTGTGGAAGTGGTGGGTGGGTATTCAATATAGCTCAACTGCAAGGGATTATTACGACTGCAACACCGTCACTAATATTTATATATGTAGCCTATCCTCTGAATACTTCATTAAATTCAGTTCTAAAGAGATGACCGGGAGCGGGAATTGAAAAATAGTACAACATAAACTAATTACATCCGACGTTTCTTTTGAAGGAAATTTAATACTCACTGTACAACTGTACAAAGTTTTAAAGTTTCAACTTTCGAGTCACTCGTTTAAACAGGATCGGCAAAATAGACGTTTTCTGTTTCTTTTGGTAAAAAAATTTGGTTAATATCCACTTGTCCCATCCCAATCCAATATATATTTCACAAAACTTCTAAGGACAAACGACTGCTCAAAGTTTTTTTTATCAAAACGATCAGTGGAGACGGAAAATAATTATGGGTAAAGAGAACAACCAAAAAGTATCCAAAATTTCTGGTAAAACTGTGCCTCGTCTCAACATTCAAGGATCTCTCAAAACTTACTGCACTATATGTAGTACCTTTTGCCGATTGTTCTCACCAAACCTATTCACAAAGAAGAAGAAATAAGCTTATATTTTTTTTTTTGTCCCGTGATCCTGAATTTTATTGGCCAGTGATTTTTTTGATAAAAAAAATTTTATTGGGACAAATAGGACATTTTTAACCGGAAACGATAGCTGATTGGTCCCTTTTTGGAACCGAAGGGATTTGACTTTTGTTTTAAATATTTTATCTTTTCCATCAATTGTTTGATCGTTTTGATAAACAATTTTTTTTTACTCGAGATCTTGCAAGGCCAAAACAAAACAGACAGAGAATCCTTATACAACCACATGGCTATGGGTTCTATGAAAAGAGGTCCAGAGGTTGAAGAGACCTTTGATAGAATCACTTCAAATGCAGAGATTCTAGAGGCATTGACTCCAGTCCCTATGTTTGAATCAAGAGACGAAATCAAACCGTGGATATATGAGAAACTGCACAAAAGAGGTATCAACTTGGTCATTGAAAGATCTGACTCGTCTAAAGTGGTGTTCAAATGTAAAAACCTTCATAAAAAGTCGGTCTCTTGTGCATTAGGTTTGACATCAAAGGCAGTAACTGCTTCCTCACCTTCCGCAAAACATACCTCTAACGGTAAAAAATCTAAACCAAGGGCCCGTGCTTTACCTGAAGAAACTTGCCCATTCAGATTGAGAGTCAGTCACTCAGTTAAGAGCAAGAATTGGACTTTTATAATCACCAAGCCTGAACATAATCCTCTTCTTTGTTGCAATTTTGGTGATCCAGTCTTACAAGCCCAATTCAATATAGTAAGCCCAAACAGTGCAACCACTCCTGGTGCTAATGGCTCGAAAAGGAACTATTCTATTGCCAACACGTATACACCAGCCTCGACTGTCAGTCCTGCCTTTTCAATGATCTCAACAAACAGTCCTGCTACTTCAATATTCACTCCAAGCTCAGAAGTTTTTGAAATGGATTCCTACAATTTCAACCCTTTGAAGAAGCAAAAATCATTCAGCGGTAAAACCAACTACGTTGAGTCTCCTCTATACCAGGAGTCTGTATTTTTGGATAAATTGGAGCTTCCTGAAGATTTCAGTGATATCGATCAATATTATGAACAGAACAAGGACAGAGATATCTTAAACTCAACCCCTATTCATGATTCTCAACTGGAGTTTTCTCATCGTAGTGATGAAGAAATTCCCCTTGACATCGGTGGTACTCTTAATGATGGCGATCTAACATCAATATCGAAATTTGATTTCGGTTTTGATAGCCACCAGCTCACGCCAATCTTGGAACAAAGTGATGAATTGAACTCACCGGCCAGCCATATTGATACCTATATTCAACAGCAACAGCGTGTAAATCAAACTTCGAACTTACCACCACAGTCTGTCTTCAAACCTACTGCCCCTCTATCGAATGCTTCTTATATGGATGAGGGAAAGAAACAACCATATTTCCCAAACTCATATAACCAAATGAACCATGGTAACCATACTCAACTCCAAAATCAAATGCATAATCATTCAGAGTCGAATCAATCTCACAGTTTATTAAAGAACCATCACTTTCAACCGCAATACTTTGAGGAAGAGAATCTCCAGCAACAGCAGCAGGGTTCACAAAAGCAGTCAGGATTTCCTGTTCCAGCTGATACAGCAGCAATTTTCAACATGAATGCAGGCATTGATGTACTTGCGACTATAGATGATAGTGAAGATCCTCTGATGTACTTGCTGAATACTGCTAGTACAACCAACAACAACCCTAACTATACATTAGAGGAACTGGAAAATATTGATAAGGCAATGGGTTATGACGCTAATGATAGATATATGATGTCAATGTTCCAAGGCATGTGAGATATTCGGGTTTTATGAAAGTTGATTTTAATGTTATGATGATGAGAAAAGTACTATATGGGTGAGCTCTCTTGGGTTATAACCTGATTTAGTGTGATTTTAGTTTTGTTGATATATTACTTTTTGATTTGGTCTTATATTTTTTAATTTTAATTTGTTTATGAGTTAATGATTATTGTGGATGTACAAAGAACTTACAATCCTAGATTTTTATGATGATGTCTGTGATATTATTGTGTGATAAATTTTAGTTTTATACTTCTGATGTAGTTGAAGAGCAAGTCTAATTAAGTGAGTCAATTTTACATAGGACGTCGTTAGACATTACCACTGAAAGTTTTCTAATCACTAATTATATTTCTTTGAATAACTAAAAATAAACAATATAAGTATAGTTCATGGTGATCAAACAATTCCCTCCAAAACCGCCTGTGATACCTCCTGTGTTTCGGCCTTAACAACAGCTTTCAAAGTGACACCAGCCTTAGAACTTTTAACAAGTTTAACTAATGCTCCAACTCGCTCTCCAGTGATGCTTTTACCATATAACTTCAACACATGGTTAGAATCATTAATAACAACTTTACCTTCCACTGGATGCAACGACAAAGTCTCAACCAAATGATCAACAGTTGCCTGAATGGATTCTAAATCTAAACTATAAGTACCAATTTCTTCTGCTGGCAGTTCGTCAAATGCAACTTCAAAGTTACCAATAAAGGAAGGAACAATATAATCACCTGGTGATAAAGCTAACTCTTCAATTTCATACTCATCTTCAAATCCTTCCTCTGAAAATGGTTCGTAAGTAGTAGGATCACACTCTTTGGAGCTGAAAGACAAAGTGTTGGAGAAAGAGGTTGTCAAAATTGGAGTAGAGTCAGGTCTAGTAAAGGAAACGTATACTGTACCTTTGCTATGTGGAGCTAAACTGGTGATAGGAATAACAAATTCTTCTGTCAATTCTTCTGTTTCAGGTTGAGCAACAACGGAAACTAGTTCCAGCAAGTTATCGTCCAATGTGTTCTCAATGTTGTATTGAATAACAATATGTTCTCTGAAGATATGCTTAATGGCATCAACAACAAATTCGGTTTCCCTCTCAGTTAAAGCAACAGCATTAGAAGAGTGTAGGACAGCACCGTAAGTGGAGAACTCATCAATGTTAGATAGTTCTTGCAAGTATTGTTGTCTAGATAATTCAGCATTCTGAGAATCTTGTAAGTTTCTGTCAACGGAAGAGCTTGATACCTGTTGATCTTGAGCCTCAGTTTCAAGTTTCTTTTGTATACTTGATAATTTAGCTGCTCTAACTTGGTCCTCTGTATAGGTCGGAATAGAAGAGATATCAAACGGTGTAACAAAACTTTCAGCATTTCCCGAAATATATGTTTGTAATTTGCTTTCTAATAGTGGCAAGTCATAAATGTATGAAGGTTTGGTCAACTCTATGACTTCATCTTTGGTAACCTCCTTGGCCTCTAGACCTTCAAGGAATTTTAGTGAGATAATGGCACGATCTCTAACTTCATCATCAACATCATTCACAATTCTCTTCAATAAGATTTTAATAGATTGGGTAATGTTGGTATCTATTAGAGCGAACTTGGATAAGGCCACAACAGCAGCAGATCTAACAATTGAATTTTCCAAGACAACTCTGTTGTATATATGTCTGATGTATAATGTTGGGTTGGACGTCTTTGGTCCTTCATTTCCTAAAAGATTCAAAATTCTAACAGAAAGTTCGGTGAACTCACAATCTTCAATGAACTCACACAAGTTTTCTAAAGCCAAGTCCCTCGAAGCTTCGACAAAGTGAACCAAATCAAATAAAGCTTCAACCACAGCATTTTTGAATTCAAACCCACCATCATCATTGATAACATCAATCAAAAAGTTCAAAATAGTTTGGTATTTTTCTGGGAACTTGATTGATAATGTTCTGATCGAGTCTATGATAATGATCTTAAACTCATCAGAGATATCATTAATGAATTTTGAAACATTTTTCACTAAACCTTCAATATTTGAAGATGATCCAGTTTTCAACAGGGTAGTGATCGCGTAAGTGGCAATGGATATGTTAGAATCAGAGATTAGAGATTCTAATTCAGCATTAACACTGGCAATTTTTTCTGGGGTTTTAACTGAGATTCTATTCAGAATTCTAACAGTAGCGAACTTGGTGATCGAATTCGATGATGATAATAGCAATTGTAATCTGACAACGGCTGCACCAAATTGCTCATCAGTTACGGGTAAAGATGTCACAACTTTAGCAGCTTCTAAATTCACAGCAGGAGTTTTGTGATTCAACCAACCTTGCAACAATGGGAAAAAATCTGTAATCAAAGAAGGATCACTTTCTAAGATTTCGTGGACGAAACGGATCAATTGAGTAATTGCCAAAGGACTTTTCAGCTCGTAAGAATAATGTTGAATCATTTTTCTTAAAGCCATTTTATCGTGATTTCTTAATGAGTATAACAATCCCAAAGCATGGTATTGAGTAATGAAAGAGTCCACAACATAAGGGGTTTCTGGAGTATTTGGGTAATGTTTGACAGCTAGAACTGATTCTTGTGTCTCATTTGCCCATCTTTTGACGACTTCCTTCGCGATTGGTAGCAAGTGGTAAGAACTGGTCAAACCAGCGGAAGAAACAGATGGATTGCGATCAATAACTGCATTTTTCATCAATCTTTCAGTTGCATGAACAGTGGAACCATCCAAAACTTTAACTAAAGTTCTAATCGCATTTGGTTTATAGATAATTTCACCATTCTGAACATCCTTCATAATTGATGAAGTGACCATTAAAACATCGTCTGAAATTGAAGAAAGCTCTTTGATGGCCAAGTAAACGATCTGCCTTAATGAGGAGTCTTTGTGTTGAAAAAGTTTCGAGATTGAAAAGAACAAACTTGTAGCTTCTTGTCTTGGAAATGTTTCACCGTTATATAACAATCTCAATAGTCTAGCAATCAATAAACGCGACTTTTTGGCGTCAACAGGGGTAGCGTTGAAAGATCTGATACACTCCTGAAAGACAGTCATCTTGTCGGGCAAGGCACCAGATTCACCATCCTCAAATTTTTTATAAGTGTGAGTTGACATCTTTCCAGTTAGAAATCTGTGATTCGTTCAACGGTCCAGCTCAAATTCTAAAGAAAGATGTGTGAAACAAGCAGGGTTTAGTCAATCGGCTAAAAAATTACTTGATCAAGATTCACAGAGCTTGAAAGTAAGGCAATTCTTCTTGAAAGAGGTCTTTGTTGGCTGTTTTATCAGATCAACTTGTTGTTCTTTTCTGGTGTTTTGATTTCTTGTGTTGGCCTTTTTTCGCTTCACGCCAAAAAAGTTAATTCCGGGTAACCTTACTGTTAAAAAATATAACAAAACTGAAAAGCAATTACAAATTTAAGAAACTATTATTAAATACATTTATTGGTCAGTGATATATCTAAGCTTTTGTAGGCACTTCGATATGGTACTGAGCTTCTCTTTAGTTCACTGCGGTCAGTACCTTCCTCACTGGCAATCATAATCAAATCAAATGCTAATACTTTTCATTCTTTCGTGCTCCGCTTGACAATCTTCTTTGGAGCTTATTTAATTCGTAAAATCAACCCCCCGATCTTTCCTGCTCTCAGTTTGCTTAATTACTAATCGACGTTCCATTCCATCGTAAAACATCACATATTTCGTAGATGTCTCTCTCACTCACATAGAATCGATGAGCTATTAGAGAAATTGTGATCTTCAAACTTCAAACCAATTGAAAGAGGGGCTTCAAACGATGCATTAAACCCTTTGCTGTTGGGGTGGTCTTTGCAATCCTGCTGAAAAAGCCTGTTGTTGTGAAGGAGGCTGCTGCCCTGGACCTTGCGCATGTGCTTGTCCTTCATAGTCTCCCAAATTTAACAATAGTTGAGCTAAACACTTTCTTGAAGCAGCATCATCCCTCAAGACTATATGAAATGTGCCATCTTTCAAAGACTCCGGTAAACATTGTCTCAACGCTTTTCTAGCATCTGCGTTGTCACTTAGTCTCAAATAACATCTTACAACGTGCTTCAACAATCTTGAGGTTTGTTGATTCACTAATTGCTCAACCATGACTTTCAAAACACTAGCAACAGCAGAAAACCTTTCATAAGTTTGACAAACATATGCAAGTCCAGCATCGTCCACGAGAATTTTCTGGACAATAAAAATCGCAACAGTTTTCGATAATTCAGATGAAGACTCCATTATTCTCAAGCATAGTGGGATTATTTCTGTGGTTAATAAAAATGAAATGACCTCTGGAGTGTCATTTTTCACCAAAGCTCCAATGACACCTAAGCTGGTCAATCTCAAGTATTCAAATGGACGTTGTTTAGAATTAGTATTCAAGAAAGGATATAAGAATAGCGGGATATGAGCGTTCAAAAATAAATTCCTTGTTTCTTGATGAGCAGCAACACACTGAAGTAGTGCTAAGGCGTTACATACTCTATTTGATGCAGCTGAAGTTAAATTAGGAGGCGATAGTAATGGGTAAACTGAAATGATTTCATCAAGTAAAGAAGTCATTGCACCAAAAGAATTCCACAATACAAGCGGTAAATCATCATAAATTTCTCTTCTTTTACCTAGCTCAAGTAAAGCCTGCTCACGGTCAGGCCCATAACATAATTCAACGATCCATTGATAGACTTTATCATCATCCAAAGCTCTACTTCCTGGCGCCACTGGTGGAAGTGGTTGGTTTGGTTGTGTTTGTTGTTGAGGATTTTGTGAGTCCAACTGAAGTTTCTGAGCAGTCTGTTGCTGTAGCAGCTGAATGGGATCGGTGTGGGGTGGTAATTGGCTATTGAGTGGAACTGCATTGATGTTGTTGTTCCCTTGTGAAGATGAAAGTGGGCCTTGACCATTGAAGGCAGAAAACTGCTGATTCACAATTCCACTAGAACTACCATGTGGTAGAATTGTCTGTGATCCAGCATTTACAGTACCTCTCCCGTTGTTTTGGTCAATAAATGACGGACGCTGCTGTTGCTGCTGTTGCTGCTGCTGTTGTTGTTGTTGCTGCTGTTGGTACATGATGATCTTTTCTTTATTACCAGCAAAACTGTAATACTCTTTTCCCAATCAAACCAATTTATTACAAGTGTATAAAATCAAAGCAGGTCTCCTAATGAGAACACTGAAATATGGGTAAGGTAAGTTTGTGTTGACAGTGAATATCAGTTGTTGGGATGTGTTTAATGGTTTCTTCATGTTTGGCCAAAAACTAAATAATTGTCGCCCGTAAGTTTAGTGGAAGTCGGACTTCACGTGACTTAAGAGAAAATGTGCTCTAATCCGAGGCTTAATTATTCCATTTCAAAATTGACATATACAGACCATTGACGCCTAGATCTTTGCAGAGTTTTTTCAAAGAGTTCAATCTTGATTAAACTTAACTGATCATATTGATACTGTCAATATTGATGAATTGAAGACTAATTTATTTATATCATAATCCTAAACACTGGTTATTTATTATAGGCAGCCTATAATAGCCAGATGAAGTAATTCAGCAGCTAGGTGAGCAAAGCTAACAGCTCGACTGTTAACAAGCCCTGAATTATAAGTCACAACTCACACCTACTTAAACACTCTGTACCTCTCAACCTATCAACTTCTCAATAGTAGATAAAGATGGTGGTAAATAGTAACTGGTTGCTGGTTGGACAATAGAACACCTGTTGAGTCTTGCCCTAAGAGAAGGCGCTGCGCAATTTTGCGAAAACTCGCACAATTCAAGCATGCAGAATTATGTACCCGCCATATTTTGGCAGATCTTTTTGTTTAGACAGGTTGAGAATTTTACTAAACCTGTGAGGATCAAAACATGTAAAAAAAATATAAATAGAGGGTTCCCGCCACTTTGAATTTCTTATCATATTCTTGTTTTCCCTCATTAGAGTATATATATATTCCTTAATTAATCAAAATGTCTGCTGTCGAAAACACCGAAACCAAAGTTGAAGAACAAGTTCAACCAGTTGCTGAAGCATCTACTGAACAAGTCACTGAAGCTACCACTACTGAAGCTACTGAAGCCAAAGAAACTGCTGAACCTGCTGAACCTGCCAAAGAAGAATCTGCCAAAGCTCCAGAAGAAACTAAAACTGAAAAGAAAAGTTTCTTGAAGAAATTTTTAGCTAAGCTAAAATCTATTACCTCCTCTGTTAACTAAATCTCACAAACGTCTGCAGATGGGAAGAACACTTGATCAACTATTGAATGGGCTAAAGCCATGCAATTGTGCAATCTATTGAATTTTTGCTGCCTTTTTTTCGTTGTGTTTCTTTTGTATACGATTTCGGGGTCTTATGGTGTTTTTTTTTACCTTTCTTTATGTTTGATATTTATGGTTACAATTGCTTCTATTTGATACTGGTGTTCTACAATTGTTGCTCGTTTGTGTTCTATAACTTCTATAGCTCATTAATAGTTTCACTTTGGTAGTTCCTTTTTAATAACTAATAATTAATTTACTTTTTAAAGTATGCTCCTTGTAATCTTTTATGAATGATAACGATTAGCTTCGTTGACAGAAAAACATTTTCAGCTTCCAACGAGTTGGTTGTTGGAATTGATGCAGTACCAGTAATCTGTAGTATGCAGTACTAACTGTGTTCAAACCTCATCAAACTTTCTGAAGCACGCAGCTTTAGTTTTCCCACTCATCTTTCTTGCAATATTACTATCTGGAATTTTCTTACATAAAAGTGACACAACCTGCTGCAAGTGCATACCATACATTAGACAATCAAATCATATTGGATGTACTGGGATATTAGATGTCATTCCTTTCTTTTGGTATGTATTTCTTAGCCTCTCACGACTATAACTTGACCTTATATAGTAACTGGTCAGTGGTCACGATTGGTATAAAATAATTTCCTGAGTAGCTCTCATCCTTTTTCCCAACACTTGCAGTAAAAACAACATTTTCAGGACTCACACAGTCAGAAGATCCAATCTACTTACTACTAATTGCTTAGGACAATCCGTATCCGGATCGCCTTGCGCTAATAGTAACAGCTGTAACATACTGAGCTATAGTTTATACCTATGCTACTAAATTATAACAGTGTCCCCTGCTTAAAGATCCGATTCAATGCTACGCCCCCTGATCTTCAAGGTAATATATGTCATCATTAGGTAGATTTAAGGTACAATACATCTTTATGTCTGTACACGCTCATCTACATTCTACACACATGTGTACGAATTATAATCTATTGAGTAATATTAATGACTAATGAGCAATGTGACTCATGAGCACCGTTAGTTATCACTTCTTAGTTCTCACCCAACACTGCGCCCTGCACCAGTTGCGAATCGCCTCGCACTCCTGAAGAATCACACCTGGCTAGTAAGGTAGTAAGTTACTAGTAACAAGTTAATCGGAGATTATGATGTATTTTCACAACTAATGTAACCAATAGTTGTTAATCGATTGGCTGGCCGTTGTAAACCTTGCACTACTGTGACTGTGAGTGTGCACTTTCAATATTGTATTTATAAATGCATTAGGCTAACTAATTTTCAACTCTCAAGGTGTGAGACGTGAGTTGTTTTCTTACTGACACAGCCTCGTTGAAAACTATCACTACATGTGCAATAGACCTAAGGGCATAAGCTCAAGACTGGGCTACTGGATGGTGATTGGTGGACACACATATACATTAAACGGTCTACGCCCTTGGTACTTAGCTTTTTGAGTGCTATTCCTGAGTTCTTGACGAACCTGATCTGTCGTGACTCCGGGCTCTTGCAGAGTGATCAAGTTTAATAACTTTACTGCAAGATGTAGAACGATTGTATCAATATACATGGATATTTAGATGACAACGGCTGCTGTTCTATATTTAGTATCACTTAGTCAGTTAATATTCAACACTTCTTATCATGATATATATATATATATATAGATACTCAGATAAGTAATTCATGATCGTGGCTGCATCCGTTACATATAAATATGTAATTACTGTTCTATGTAATTATTCATAAACCAGCTCAATGACCAGTGATCTCGTACGATACGCGGATAATTTTTAAATATAATAAAAGTAAAATATTGATTGCAAGCATGAAAGAAACATACGTCGATGTCAACAATGCTGTTCTGGATAGAGTTGACTACTGGCTATTCTCAAATGTGTATGTTACTACACAGTGCACATCAAAGTCCCCAAAACACTAACCTTTGATCATTAATAAAAGGTTCAATTCGTATTGAATTACCAAAATGTTTTATTTCAACAGATTGTTCTAGAAAAATTTCCCAATCAGGCCTATTGGATGCTCTTTTCTGTTTCTCATGCATATTTAGGCCGATGAGTGATGATTTTACTTTGGCACCAAATTTGCGAAAAATAGATGCCAAACTAGACACTTTTCGCCAATTCTTTGAAAACCGCGCTTTTGTTTATATGTGTTAATACCAAAGAGAGAATTCAATGCTGATACGTTATTATACTTTTTAATCCCTTTACTGAGTGATCAATCGATCGTATATAATTCAAGTATTACTGAATTGCAGCAGCTCCATGTAATTTTTGTTCTACAAATCCCAAATCACAATCCACCATAAATAATTTAAGCTTCACCTCATGAACAGCTCTCTGCTGCATGTCATGAAAAGCTATATTAGATCAGCTATGCCTTCTTACCAATGACAGTAACAAGTATAATAGAATAATAGACCGTAGATTGTAGAGCATCCCAAAAATCCGTAGTCAATACTTAGGATAGTACCAAAAGAAGCAAATTGCAAGAAACACCCGGACATTTACGTAAACCAAGAAAAGCATGATTTTTCACGTGACAATTTATGGCTAGAAATAAGCCGATTTATCTCTAGCACTTGGCTTTAGAAATCGTGCTTATATACAATGATAGCATTTAGGGATAGTTCTACAAGATACCAGCGATAATCGGAGTTGTATCCAATTGGTCAGCATTAGCATATAAAAGTAATTTTGATGTCCGGATCTCTACCAAACGACATCCCCCAAAAATTTACCTCCACCAAAAAAAAAAACACAAAATTTGAAAAAGAAAAAAATCGTCAAGAATGAGTGAAACCCCCTTGTCAACAAACGCAACTTTGCACTAGTTTTAACAAAAATAAGTGCTCACAAACTAAGGAATTTGGTCACTCTGTCAGAAAATTGAGCTTTAAATCGATACAGTTGCCATCTGCCGATTATTTTGCTGTTTTTGTCACTTAGCGCCCACTTTGTAAAATTTTGATTGTTTGAGTCGAACTTTTGTTTGATCTAAAATTACACAAAACTAAAAGCTATCAATTCCCCTTCTTTCGCTTCAGTCTATTTAAGTTGGGAAAGTGCTCATTATCATCCATTTCCCGTTTCCTTATCATTTAGTATTTGCCCTTTTGCAAGTATTTTATCTATTCTATACGCATATCAACATCAATTTTAAGTATGACTGATGCTAGCTCCACTATGGACTTGAGGGTGGGAAGAAAGTACCGTATAGGCCGTAAAATTGGGAGTGGGTCCTTCGGTGATATCTATCTTGGTACAAACATTATTAGTGGCGAATTGGTTGCTATTAAATTGGAGAGCAGATCCGCTAGACACCCACAATTGGAATACGAGGCAAGAGTTTACAGAGCATTAAGTGGTGGTATCGGTATACCTTTTATAAGATGGTACGGTACTGAATGTGACTATAACGCCATGGTCATTGACTTGCTAGGGCCATCATTGGAGGACTTATTCAACTATTGTAACAGAAAATTCAGCTACAAAACCGTGTTATTATTAGCCGATCAACTATTGTGTCGAATCGAGTACATACATGCTAGATGTTTCATTCACAGGGATATCAAACCAGATAATTTTCTAATGGGTATTGGTAAAAGAGGTGCTCAGGTCAACGTTATTGATTTCGGTTTGGCTAAAAAATACAGGGATCCAAGAACGCATCTACATATTCCATATCGGGAAAACAAGAACTTGACTGGTACTGCCAGATATGCTAGTATCAATACTCATCTTGGGATTGAGCAATCAAGAAGAGATGATTTGGAGAGTTTAGGTTATGTTTTGGTGTATTTCTGTAGAGGTTCTTTGCCATGGCAAGGATTGAAGGCTGGCTCAAAAAGACAAAAATATGATAGGATTATGGAGAAGAAAATGGCAACCCCAGCTGAAATTTTAGGAAGAGGTTTACCTATTGAATTCGTGCATTATTTGAACTACACTAAATCATTAAGGTTTGAAGATAAGCCTGATTATACCTATCTAAGAAGGCTATTTAGGGATTTATTTTTGAGAGAGGGTTATAGATACGATTACATCTTTGACTGGGCTATACAGAAGCAAAATCAATCTGGTAAAAATGGAAGTTCTAAAGAAGATGGCCAACCTAATGAACCTCAGGCAAATGAAGGTCCTTCTCAAAACCAATCACCACAGCAGCATCAACAACAACAACAACTACAGCAACAACTACAACAGCAGCAACAACAGCAGCAACAACAGCATCAACAACATCAACAGCAGCAACAACAGTTACAGCAATTGCAGCAATTGCAGCAACAGCAACAGCAACAACAACAACAACAACAGCAACAACTTCCTGAGCAACAACCAAACCAAGTTCCACCATCATATTCTGGAAATGCAGCAAATTTCAGAGAAAACTTGGAAACCTTGAATCATGACAGTGCCGCTGAGAACCTTGCCAATGGTCGTAAAGATAAGGATAAAGAAAAGGGAACTAATAACAACGTAAGCTCAAGAATACCTAGATGGAATGCCGAGGTTAATGAATACATCAACGATAAAAAGGCTCCTAAAGCTGCTTTTGTTAAATCGGATCAGGTTAATGGTATACAAGGATCGCCTACACAGTACCAACAATCACAACAACCAGAAATTGAAGTAAACCGAAAGGCAACTCCTAATGTGGGTCAAGGAAATCCGCATTGGCTATAAGCGATTGATTGAGAAGACTCTTTCTACCAAAAAAAAGCTTTCTATTGCAGGAATTAAATATATTTATTTTCTTTTTTGTGTTCAGATATGGTTTTTCTTTGTCTTTAGTCTTTCAATGATAATCATTCATTTCATTAATATAAGATACATCTAACGCTTCCATCTGGACTTCAGTGCTTTATTAACTCTTTTCTGTAACTTAAGCTCCATTTTCAATCTATCAATGTCCTTAAACTTATCCCAGTTTATGGATTTATTGAATTGCTTATTGATTGCAAGCCCATAAGCATTTAAATTCGTTTCGGATGCTCTATATAGTCTTATGCTTAGATCAATAATTTGTTTGATCTCATCTATATTCATTATTTTGTAAGGGTAATGTAATAACAAGTATAAAACCTCACCATTATCTTCACATTGTATCAACTGCAATTTGATCTTGATTAAAAACAATATGATGATAAAGGGAAACAATTTTGCTAAATCGTGATCATAGCAAATTAGCTTATCCAGTATATTAACGGTGTTTTCTATTCCTATTTCTCTCAAGAACAATAACCTTACCCATCGTATAAGCCATATTTGCGATTCGATCTTATGAGTCTTAATCAATAGTGTGTATAGCTGAGGATCTATTAGCAGTAAATATTTGTTGAACTGTGAGATACACCAACCTATCAGGTTCTCTTCGTGATAAAATGTTGGGACAATCGATATCATTAACGATGTGAAGATGTTGAACGTCTCCAGTTTCAACTCTTGTTTATTATCATCCGAAAGCTCTTTCTGAGGCACATTGTAATCATTATATAGCTGTAGATACACCAATCCACATATCTCATGGTATCCTTGTTTATAAGGAGTGAACTTGTTATAATTGTAAAGAACTTGAATGATGTCCCTTTGTATTGATTCATCTTGGAACACTGGGTCCATTATGAGTCGTTGGACGTCCAATTTGATCACATCCAATATTTCTTGATCTTTCTCAGATATGTTGTCATTAGATAAAGCATTACCATCCTCAGTATTCCCATTAGGGACATCAGCTAACTCACTCTTATCGAATTTGATCTGATATGAGTTCAAACAGACAGATCTCCACAGAAATTGTCTGGAGAAAAACGGGCTTGTAGACTCATACTCATTCTTGAGAACAGCAAATTTCAACTGGGCGAGTGATGGAAACTTTTGCTTCGTTATCTCTATTTTTGTAGCGTTATCCATGCCTAAATTGCTCAATTTCACTCTTTGACTAGAACATAAACTTCTTTTTTTTCAGCCTTTGAACTAACTGATCATCAAAAAAAAATGACTAAAAATGAAAACTCTCAACATATCAACAACTTTGAACAACTTCGAACAGCTTTAAAAATTCAACCAAATCCAAGAGAAATGGATCCTTCGAGAGCCCCTGGTTTCACGCCACCGTCCTCAAACCCACGCATTGATCCTCCGCTGGCGCACTCCTCAGAAATCCCAAAAGCAGCACCAATTGTACAACCTTTGGTGCTCGCTGACATCCCCAATAAGCTAGACGCACCAATCAAGCCTAGAAAACATCGTCACCACAACCACCATCACAACCACCACAGTCACAACAGCAGCATTGCTGCCCATTCGAGTGCAACATCACTGGCATCCACTCCAGTACTATCCTCCAGAAACTCGATTGAGTCATCTATCCCTAGGATTCCGGAAGACCTCCAGCCATTGTCCTCAAACGAAAACTCTGCATCAGATGATGATGACGAGGGTGATAATATGGGCGAACATCTCTTTGACAATGTTGTTCCAACACAACCGAACGTTATAAAATCGTACCAGACGGCTGATTTGGAAGAAGTTCCTCATGGAGTTGTGAGACAAGCAAAAGACCTCGAAAACTATGAGTTTCCGGATCATAGACTAGTTTCCAAGTTATCAAACACTAATAAGTTTCCCTTGGTTATTGTTGCTTGTGGATCTTTCAGTCCAATAACTTACTTACATCTGCGGATGTTTGAAATGGCTGTTGATGCTATTAGAGAACAAACAAGATTTGAAGTGGTAGGTGGTTACTACAGTCCTGTCAGTGATAACTATAAGAAAAGAGGATTGGCCCCATCATATCATAGAGTTAGAATGTGTGAATTAGCTTGTGAGAGAACAAGCAGTTGGCTAATGGTGGATGCTTGGGAATCTCTACAACCTACTTATACTAGAACTGCTAAAGTCTTGGACCATTTTAATGAAGAGATCAATGTCAAAAGAGGGGGTATTTTAACTTCAGATGGTACCAGAAGAGGTGTCAAAATCATGTTATTAGCCGGTGGTGATTTAATAGAGAGTATGGGAGAACCAAATGTTTGGGCTGATGAAGATCTGAATCATATCTTGGGAAGATATGGATGTCTAATAGTTGAAAGAACCGGAAGTGATGTAAGATCATTCTTGTTAAGCCATGACATTATGTATGAGCATAGAAGGAATGTCTTGGTTATTAAACAATTGATCTATAATGATATCAGTTCTACAAAAGTTAGATTATTTATAAGAAGAGGTATGTCTGTTCAGTATTTGCTACCAAATAGTGTGATCAGATATATACAAGAGCACGGTCTGTACGTAAATGAACCAGAACCGGTGAAACAAGTTTTGGACTCCAAGGATTGACTTAATTTTACCAGTGCCTCTTGAGTTGATGTATATTTAACACCAAATGACTGGTGAGGTTAACTTGCTTTTTACTAGTCCAGTGGTGGCTATTTGTTTCTGTGTGTGCTTTAGGAATTAGGAGGAGCTTCTAATATAGCTTCTCTGCTAGAGATATCATTCCTTTCAAGATGTTATCTGTTATCTGTTTTACTAATTGATTTGATATTATCGAGCTGTGGGTGATTTCTTTTTCTACAATGAGCGCTGATTGCCTTTTTTTATTCATATGTTAATGATAATATGTGGTGTTCCACAAGGTATATTTCTGATTTATGCTGTCTCTGGCCCACCACTTCATGATGTTTTATGAACCAGTTCGTTTCTTGTAGAATATTTTAGTGCTTCATAGGGAAAGACTCTGGCCACCCATTACTTAATGACAGATTCTGGAATAATATAAGTCTAGAAACAGTTCTATTTTTCACAAATACGGAGACACATAAAGTGCATATATCAATAATCTGTGATTATACTAATTTCTTTTCGAGAAAAAGGAAAGATGCCATTACCTCTTTCAGCAATCAAATGATCTCAACGGCCTTCGTTATATAACCTTAAAGACAACTTGGCTTCGATAATTACTCCATTAAGTAATGTGCACTTAATTTAGTCGTATAACTGTAGTTCATTGCGGACTGTTGGGGGTTTTATGACTGTTTATGCAGCTTTACGTTACCAAAAGAAAAATACTTGAAGAGCCTATTTCCAAAGCATTATATAAGTGGAACTGAAATCCTGTGCAATACGAGACATTTGCCATCATAGTCATTATAAAAGAACACAAAGTTCCGCCACTCATTCTTCAAATCATTACATCTCACTAGCGCATCCAACTAGTTTACACTCCTTCAAAGTTTTTTGTTATTCGTTTACTTCTATATCATTATTAGACTCATTACACAATCAAAGATGCAATTTTCTTCAGTTCTTTCCGTTGTTTCTCTATTCTTGGTCGCTTCTGCTATTCCGTTTCCAGAAATTCACACTGAATTCACCACTGTCACCACCACTATTGGATTCAATAGTACTGCTCCATTTACAAATGCCACTACCACTGTTTCTGGTGCAACAAATGGAACTTTGTTCACTTCTGCTCCAATCGGATATTAGAACTCGGTGATAATGCTGTTAAAGATCAAGATTGAAATATAGACTAATATAGATAATAACAGTTGTTGAATTAATATGTTTTGGATTCAAGAGAACGAATTTGTAGATTGTTGTACATGAGGTTTTAATATATTACGACCAAGGGCAGTTCGATCTGTTTTGACACCAATATTGTAGGTGAGTAATGACATTAATCGACAGTAATTTAGCAACTTATAGAAATAAATCTCTCAAAATCCATAAAATGTTCATTTAATAGCTCAATAAGGGAAAATAACTCATGATCTTTATTGTGACCTAATTAGATGGATATTTTCTGAAATTTGTTCAATCGAAAAATAATTAATTTAAAGGTCCCATTTGATCTTTTAATATTTTATTTTTGAGTTACTCTAACTTGGATAGAAACTGAAATTATCACAAGTAACTGGAACTCGCCTAACAAATATTTTCTGCAAATTGGTAGGGGCATATCTCCGCGGGTTCGGGCACATAGTTCAAAACACGTTACTATTATATCATCGTACATATGTTTATGCATTGCATTGCATTGCATTATACTGCATTGCATTGTAGTGCGCTTGCATTGCGTTTTTATGCTTATA
>JAJLXD010000019.1:118401-151626 GCA_030571115.1 Wickerhamomyces sp. yHMH617 | reverse complement strand
CCAAAAAAAAAAAAAAGCTGAAGAAAGCGATTTCAAAAACGCTCGAAAAGTCCCTTTTTCTTTGCTGAAGACGTATCTTTTTTAACTGATATTTGAATTAAGCGGGAAATTTCACATCTGTGTGCATTTTTCCGGGCTGTTATAGTTGATTTTTTGCGCGTTTTTAGGTGTCTCACTACAACAAGATTACCCATAACAAAGCATGAGCACGAACATTGAGAGAATTCGGCTGGAAGCAATTGAAAAGAGGAAGTCTCAGGTGCTAGAAACTGTGAGGAGCAGGAAGCGGAAGCTTTCTGAGCTCTATCTGGTGTCAAATTTGGGAAAATTGCAGACAGTGAACGATACTGCATCACTAAAACAAGTTAAGGATTCATTGAATTCGTTCTTAGAAGCTAATGATTTGCAGAATGGGCATAGATTTGACTTGGATACACTATCAGTTGGTACCGGAACGGTAAAGGAACATACTCCTGAAAAATTACCATCCAAAGAAGTCGAGAATGATGAACAGCTGCCCAAAGACTCTACAAAGACAACCGAAAAGGAAGAAATTGATCAACAGATTGTGTCTCTGCTGCCCAGAAAATTACAACCCAAAAGGAAAAAGACGCCTGAAAGTCATGTATCGCTTTATGATCCAGATAATAAAGAAGCAATTGAAACAAACGTTGTTTTATTAAAGGAATTTCTACCATCAAAAGTTGCTGAGGCAACTTCACTTGCTGAGCTTTATTATCTTGCTCAAACGCTACCCTTGGTGAAACTTGTGCCCGCAACTCACAAGGCAGTTACTTCCACTATGTATGAAACGGCATTAACTGAAGGAAAAATCAACGTTGTACACTCAAGAATTGAAGAATTGAAGAGACAGGGGAAATGGAGTCTAAGGCAACCATCCAAATTTGATGATCCATTTAGAAATCATACAAGAACATATTGGGATAATCTATTGTCAGAAATGAACTGGATGGCTGTAGACTTTAAAGAAGAACGCAAATTGAAAATTGCAACCTGTGCCTTTATTGCTGAATCAGTAAGAGATTACTGGAAGTATGGGAAAGTGGTCTGTATAAATAAAAAACCAATAGTTCATTTACCCGAAGTGATGGAGATAGATAACGTGCTAACGGTGGAAGCCTTTGAAGATGCCCCAGAAAACCCAGAAGGGCAAGTTGAAACTATTGACACGGTAAAATTATTAAAAATACCCAGACCTGAAGATGAAATCATTGCACCTTCCTTACCTGAGATGTCTCATGAGGAATATCTGAAGCTTAAGGGAGAAACATCCTCACCATTTAAAGTTCTAATCGATACCAATAGTATGGATCAGGCGAATAGGACTCTGCTAGACAGCGTGCCAGCATTTTCTGCTTTTCAAGAGACCAATGATCCATTTACTTCAGCTCCAGTGGTTTCAGTATCAAAGGCTATAGTTCCTGTTGAAGATGAATCGTGGTTCCATGTTCTTTTAAAGCAAATTGAAGACGACTCAGATGCTGTTGTTGATCAACAGAAAGGACTATTTGGGTTCTCCTCTCAGAAGAAACTGAACACTTCAACTAAGCCTCCTTCTCCTCCAAGCTTGAAATACCTGGACTTACGTACTCCGACTATTTGGCTTCCTGAAGATGATCAAGATCTCATCGAATTTGTAAACCAATTTTCCTTCAATTGGGGTGTTGTTTCAGCTCATTTATCTAAAAGACCTACTAGAAGTTATTCCTCAAACATTGAGAGAAGAACTCCTTGGCAATGTTTTGAGAGATATATTCAATTAAACGATACTTTTCAAATAAGTGATATGAGGGGGCAGAATACTATCAGTGCTATGAAATGGCTAGAACATGCTCATAACATCCAAGCAACCACAAAGAGAAGAATATCCCCTTTAGGTGTTGGTGTTGAATCTATTCAAAGAGGCCATAAGAGATTAAGATGGGCTAGTATGTTTGAAGCGGTGAGAAAATGCATGAGAAAAAGGGAAAATGTAACAAAGCCTAATACTGCTCAAGTTCGTCGAACTGATGAGAATGCCGCTCCTCTCAAAACACCATCACCTGAAGAGTTGTCAATAATGAAATATGAAAGAGATAAATCAATTCAAGATGCTTATTTGCAGAATACAGCCAATGGGTTTAGAACACGACCTCCAAATGCACAATCAGGTCCTGGAGGTAAGCCTCTTATCAACCAGCAACAGGCAGCTCAGCTTCATGCGCAGAGCAAAGCTCAAGCTCAAGCTCAAGCCCAGGTTCAAGCACAAGTCCAACAGCAAACACGCCAAGTTCCAAATCCCCACCAAAGAGTACAGTCACCGATCCCTCAGACTTCCCTAGCACAAACACAACCTTCTCAGCTCCCTAATGCTGTTGCAAATATCAAGCGTCCAACCTCAACTGTCCCTGTTTCTACGTCAAGATCAAACTCTAATACATACACACAAAATGCCGTACCTTCACCAAACACAACTATAAACCCTGCAACTGGTGCGCCATATACCCAAGAACAGATTCAACAACTATTACAACTGAGACAGAGAAAATTAATGCAAAGTCAGGCAGCTGTAGCTGCAGCTAATGGTGGTGCTATTAATAGTCCGTCACCGATCAACAACGCCAATGGTCAAGGCACTCCTTCACCCAATATTGCAAGAGCACAACTGGGTCCTACTGGTGGTGTATCTTCTGAGAAGTCTGAGCCCACACTGAGAGCCAATAGTAACCCTATTGCTGGACAACAACAAGGTACGTCAATGACCCAGACACCTTTGAACCCACCACCTTCAGGTAATGGTGAGGATCGAAAAATGGCTTTTGTTCCTGCACATGTTTCAGCAATTATCAATCGAATTCAGTCACAGAACCCAAATATGTCAAAACAGGAAGTTACCAAGATCGCAGCACAATATTTAGCTAACCTCCAAGCTAAGCAGAATAGAGCTAATAATGTGACTGGTGGAACTTCTTCACCCCAGCCTCGCCAACAAAACCCAGGAGCTTCCCCTGCATCAAGAGGTGGTCCATCTGTTCCAACTCCCCAGCAGATTCTATCACAGCAGCAGCAAAAAGGTACACAGAAGGTTGATCTCAATGTTCCCAAGCCTAATGTCAAGTCACCGGTTGGAAACCCCAATTCCTCTTCACCTTCATTAACACCACAACAGAAGCTACAGTTGGATATGCTAAAGACATTACATGCTGAACAAGTTCAAAAGAGACAACAAGAGTTATCATCACAAAGTGGGTCCAATGCTGGTTCGCCTAATGCTACAACCAAGAAGGCGTGAATATGAGAAACTACATATGTAATTGATTGCACAGGTTCGTTCTATTTATTGAAGTGACACCTGTAGAACTGAACTAGCCATATCAATAGTACTTGCTTTAATATAATCTTTTCTTTGAAAATTTCTATACTGCACAATCTAAGCACAAGACAGAGACTTTCCTATTTCTATGGTTCTCTTCATTTATAGAAATGCAACGTGCGATTAGGTATCCAACAGTGTAGCAAACGTGTCTTCAAGTCGGCTTCAGCGCAACTGTTATACGTCTACCTTAGCCCTGTCATTCACCAGGATACCCTACATCCGAGTATACAAATTGAGAAGTAAATAAAATCTCGCGAAAATTGCCTGTTTTGTGAGCACAATTAGTAACCATGACAACTAAAATATTTAACTTTTTTGTAAACAAAAATAATAAACAAAAAAATAAACAAAAAAATAAACAACAAATTTCAGAAGATTTATAATAGGTTTTAAGGTTGTGCTTCCTGTTAAGAGTTTGCGTGTGTCCTTTCTTGCGTACTCATTGCTCTTTTTGTTCCTTTCTCCAATAACATTTTTGGTGCTATTTTTACTTAGTCTTTAAACGTGTTGCGTGCAATTTTGTAACTCTGCTATGTTCAGGACCTCAAACCCATTGATCGCTACACCGAAAGACAATACTCGAGCGCCGAAAGGCCTTGAATTTACTCCAATTGGCCAGGAGAACAAGAGCAGAGCCTCAACATTGAGGAAGCCCGAATTTATTCCAAATGATCCAGCTAGACAGAGGAGAAATCCGTTGAATAACAGTCCTCTGATAAACAGTGTACACGGTGGCTCATCTTTCATTGCCGATAGCTCATTTGATACCATACACCATTCAGCAACAAATGTCATCCCTAGCCAGGTTTCTTCGTCTTCGCCTTTCATCAATCAGAATCATGACCTGCTAAATAAAGGTTCCAATCCAGTCAAACAACAACAAGAAAATCTATCAAAATTGCAAGAGGATAATTATAATTTGAAAGTTAAAATTGCTAGTCTCACAAGATTTATGAACTCCATTACAAATAGCAATCAACAAGAGATTTATCAGCATAGTTCGGAACTTCAAGAAAAGCTAATCAAAATGAGATCTGATATGAATTTGCTAAAACAGGACTTAGTGCAATCTAGAAAAACGAATCATGATGATAAAAAAATTCAAGATTACAAGGACGAGATACACAGATTGAGCAGTAAACTGAACCAATTGACAGAAGTTGAAAGAGATAGAGACCAATTGAAAGATGAGATTGAAAAGTTGGAATATAAATTAAATCAAAGAGAATACCAGGTAAAATCTGCATCAAGCCCTATTCCGAAAGCTTATATTGAACGAATTGAAGAACAAGTGCAGACTCTCCGAGAGGAAATTGAAGATAAAGCACAGGAATTGAGAAGAAAAGAAGAAGAACTTGATGTCAAAGAGGATGAGATTGAGAACTTAGAAGCTAAGTTACAGCAATTAAAATCCCAGCAGAGGTCTGAATCAAATCAATCCATTCCAATCATTTCTCAGGTTGAGGAATTGAAAGGCTTATTACAAAACAAAGATGAGCAAGTCTCTAGATATGAGGATGTGTTGAAAGCTAAAAACGAGCAACTACGAGTACTGAAAACTAATTCGGAGAAACTACTTGAGAAGGTTGAAGATTACGATCAGAGTATTTCTAATTTGAAAACGGCTTTGAAAAAATCGGAAAAACAGAAGGAACTTTTATTGGAAGAGATGAGAGCTATTAAAGGTTCAAAGAAATTGAAAGATACAGAAACCCTGCTAGAAAAAGAGAGAAAGTTAGCTAATTTAGAGATTGAGAATGGAAACCTACTTGCTAATCTGGAACAATATAAATCTACAATCTCTGATCAAAAGAATACAATTTCTATACTCAGGGATCAAAATCCATTGATTTCTGAAGTTGAACTTAACAATTTACTTGATAAACTTGAATCTACAGAAAAGAATCTTGATCGTACCATTTTAGAGCGTGACTCGTTGAAGACAAGGTTAGAAGCTGCTGATAAGAGATACATTGAGTTGAAGGATAATTCTGAGAGAACATATAGAGCTTACGAGGATTTGAAACAAAGTCAACAACATGGAAAAACAACACAATATGATGAGTATGATATTAAAGATGAAATCGAGACACTTTCAAAGCAAGTTAGGGATTTGAATTTCCATAATAAGAACCTTGAAGAACAGCTTCAAAGGGAAAAGGATTTAAAAAGTCACAGCAAAGAGTCATATGAGAGACATGAGTTAAGGTCACTGATATCAAAATGTAATGAGTTACAGTTAGAATTATCAGAGAAAGATAAACAATTATCGCGAGCCAAAATAAATTTTGAGAAAGAATTGGAAGATTCGAAGAGGCTGGTACTACAAAGGGAAGAACAGATCTCTCAGTTGAAAAAAGAAATCAAAACATTTGAACTATCGACAACAGACAGGTTTGAGGATGAGAAATTTGAGTTGATTAAATCTAAGAGTTCAAAAGATAAAGAGATAAAGTTATTGCAATTCCAGCTGAATGAAGTCAATGAAGAGCATAATTCAGAGGTTAAATACTTAAAGAAGGTTATTGACCAGCTCAAAAACAAGAATGGTATCAATATCGATCTTGACCTATCAAGTAATGAAATTAAACGGAGAATTGATGATAAAAATAATAAGATAAAAATATTATCTGAAAGATTGCAAAATGCCATTACGGATTTGAAAGAATATGAGAAGATGATTACGAGGTTAGAGGAAGGGAAAACTGATTTAAAGGAAGAAAATTTCAAGCTACAGAAGAAGTTATATACATTAGATGAAGAAGTGGCTGGTTACGTTAAAGAATTGAAAAGTGCAAGAGAGAATTCTAATGAGACTGAGATGAACAAGCTTCGATTGAAGTTGATATCCAAAGAAAAAGAGATTGATTCTTATAATAGGGAATTTAATGACATGAAACACGAATTGCTCGATAGATATCATGGTGCTATTGATGCTAAAAATTATTTACAGAAAAAAATTGATAAGCTGGTCACTAAATGTCGTCAGTACCAAAACTCATTGCACAGCGATGTTAACAGTAATAAAGATCTGTTATTATTTAAAGATAAGTCTGAATTTTATCGAATGAAATATACAAAGGGAGTTTATATCATTAATGACTTAAAATTCGTCAATTCATTCATGATGAAGTCAATTCAAGCTGCTAATTCCCACATCAAAAAAGATATCAAGAAGTTGTCAAACGTTGGTATTTATCCAGATTATGAGTTGATTTGTTCCAAGAAACTTTCATTGCCGGTTCTCATCAAGTTTGTGGTTGCAGCTGTGAGAATGAAGAGAAAGACTGAATATAGTTCGATAAGGAATCGCAAACTTGAAAACTTGAAAGACAAGATCCTAGAGTTATAAATTGTTTCATTTATCCTCATTTAAAAAGTAGTGCTCCACTGTAGAAATTCTCTGTTTGAAGTCTGAAACAATATAGCTAATCTGTTCTATTTTGGTATATTCCAATTCCAACTTTTCACAGGCATTTATAAGCGAGTTCAGTGAGCCAACTGATTTGTCAACGTCCAGGATCTGCTCCTCCACAGCCCGTTTCCTCAGATCAACGCTTCTCTGTGTCTCTTCAGCCAAACTCGTGATTTTCTCATGGACTTTATACATCAAATAGTCAAAACTCAGAGCCAATTGCTTGATACCAAATGGATCGTCATCATTCTCAGGCTCAGTGTCACGTTCCAATTCTACACTTGACAATTCCTCGGCCTCATCAGACTCTGAACTCTGAACTCGTTCAGACGATCCCAAAGAGGAGTGATCCATTACCAAATTATCAAAAAATTATCAAATTGAATCACTTTGATATTTCATTATTTTGGTAACCATGGTAATAAAAATTAAAGAAGACTAACCAACGAAATTTTTTACCCGGCCGAAAAGGAGATTTCGCTAATTTGTATTTTCCCAAAATTATTAAAGTGCAAGACTTTTATAATTAACTTTGAAAGTCGAAAAGAAAGCGTTTGAAAGTGGGAAAAGTTGAAAGTTAACACAATTAGAATCTTTGATTACTTCACATATATTTCTGTGTCCTTTCTTTGGTGGTTTTTTTTTTTCCATTAGACAAATCACTGTTTTTGAGTTTAGAAAATGTCTTATACCGATAAGTACAATCCGTCTGGTGCTTCATCATTAGTTCGGAAAATTTGTATGTTTAAAGCCTCATTTCCTTTCAATTGTTTCTCTACTAACCGATTGATTCAGATAGAGCCTGCAGAGCCTCACTTGTAGAGCCAGATCTTGCTTTGAATCTTGCTGTTGCTGACTATATCAATGATAAACAAGGGGCTTCTCCACGTGAAGCTGCTATAAACATTGTCAATCTGATCAATTCCAAAGATTCACACACTGCTATTTTTGCATTGGCCCTTCTTGATGTCTTAGTCAAAAACTGTGGTTATCCTTTCCATCTTCAGATCTCAAGAAAAGAATTCTTAAATGAATTGGTTAAAAGGTTCCCTGAGAGACCTCCAGCAAGATATTCTCGGGTGCAGAGACTGATCTTGGGTGCCATTGAAGAATGGAATCAGACTATTTGCAAAACATCTCGTTACAAGGATGACCTAGGTTTCATTAGAGACATGCATAGATTGCTCTCTTACAAAGGTTATTCATTTCCTGAAGTTAAAGCTGAAGATGCCTCTGTTTTGAACCCTTCAGATAACTTGAAATCGATTGAAGAAGTTCAAAAAGAAGAACAAATTGCTCAATCCGCAAAATTACAAGAATTAGTGAGAAGAGGAAGACCAAGTGATTTGAAAGAAGCTAATAAATTAATGAAAATCATGGCTGGTTTCAAGGATGATAATTTGGTCGAATCAAGAGCAAAAGTTGCCGAAGATTTGGACAGATTGAAAAGAAAATGTGATATTTTTAGTGAAATGTTGAATGCTACCCAAAATTCTGGTCAATTTGATACAACTGATGAAACTTTAGTTGAATTATACAGTGCTTTAAAAGTTGCTCAACCAAAGATTCAAAAAATTATTGGAGAAGAAGCTGATGATGAAGCTGCTGTACAAGATTTGTTGAAATTGAATGACACTGTGAACTCTTTGATTGAGAAGTATAATTTACTGAAAGCCGGTGACATCACAAACGCTTCAAAAGTCAAAGTTGCTAGCACAGGATCTGGTGTTCAAGAATCATTGAGTTTGATAGATTTTGGTGATGATCCTTCGCCATCACCACAACAAGGCCAATCTAGCTCAACTGTTGATGATCTATTAGGAGATTTAACTTCATTATCATTCAATTCAGCGCCAACTTCTAATAATTTTGGACTAGGGGGTGATATTACTCTGGGTACTGCCTCCCCACCACCTCAGCAACCTCCTCAACCACAAACCACTTCAAATTATGACATCTTTAATCAGTTATCATCCCCACAACCATCTAAACCGGCCACAACCACTTCTACTTCAAGCAATGCATTCGGCTCATTGGATCTTTTATCTGGACTAAGCACCCCTTCTCCTTCACAACAACCACAAAATCCAGGGTCTTCTGTGGTAACTGTAAACCAATCAACAAATTTGAAGTTTGAAGTGTCTGTCACAAGAGAATCGCCATCAACAATACTTGCTAAAGCACAATTTTCTAATTTACAAGCTCAGGCTATTTCCAATTTCCAACTCTTGATTGCTGTTCCTAAGCAATTCCAATTGAGATTAGAACCTCAAAGTGGCAGTTTCATTCCTTCATTTGGTGTTAATTACCTTTCACAAGTCTTCAGAGTTGATCATGCTTCAAGTGATTCAACAGTAAAGATCAAATGGAAAGTCAATTACACCTTGAATGGAGCTCAAGTTGAAGAGACTAATACTTTTGTGTTTCCACAGGTTTAGCTAAATACTAGTCATCAGACCATGCTGTAAGAGTATGTCTGTAGTAGTAAGTGTCATAACAAAACGCTTATTTTTTTACCCGGCTTTTAAAAAAGTGTGCGATTACGTAATGTTTTCGCGAATATAATTCAATTAATTTGTAATTTTATTTTTACAAAATTTTGAATAAAGAGATTTTTTGTACAAACAAATGATTGAAGTTGTTGTAAATGATCGGTATGCTTCTTTTCTGTACTCAATGGCTTGTTTTGACTAACATTTTTTGGCAGTGTGGGCAAAAAAGTGCGTGTGAAAGCGCTTGAAGACGATTCAATTGGTGATTTTAAAAAACTATTGGCTTTACAAATAGGTACTGCTGCTAACAAGATTCTATTGAAGAAAGGTCACACAACGTTGAAAGATCACATTACACTGGGTGACTATGAAGTGCACAATGGTACAAACCTGGAATTGTACTATTCTTGAAATCTATAAAAAGTAATCGACAATTTGCGGCTTCATATCAAGTCTACCATTACCATTGATCTCCGGAAACAGCTCATCTTTGGGCTGCTGGTCCTTATTCTCCGGTGCCTCTTCAAACACATTGAAGAAATGGTCGTATCGGTTGTATATCTCCATAATTGAGGCTTTGTTCCCACATCTATAACAATAATTTGGTGCTGACCACACTGTAGTAACTAAACCTTGAAAATATATCTGGTATCCATCATTGCATAACTGATGTGCTCTAAGAATCTTATCCATCCCATTCATAGAGAGAAATTTCTCAACAACATCAACACCAAAAGTGTAACCAGCACCTCTTGGTGACAGTGCAAAATTTCGATTCTCATCATCCGGATCAGACCATACCAGATCTGCCATTGCTCCTTCATGCGGTATCTCTTTGAATCTATCAACTATTTTGATCTGGTCTATAGTATGGACGTTTGGTGATAATCCACCATGTATGCAAAAAATTGAGTCGTCAATAACAGCACTCAAAATTAAATAATCAAACATATCTGTGAAATAATTCCATGTATTAGCACTCCCATATTTCCGCATACATTCTGAATAAAACCCATAATTTTGCGTTATTTGCCTTGACTCATGATTTCCTCTAATCAGAAATACTCTGGTAGGATACCGTACTTTCAAACATATTAGCAACGTCATTGTCTCCACGCTAAACATCCCCCTATCCACATAATCTCCTAGAAACAAATAATTCGTATCTGGTGCATATCCTCCAATCTTGAATATCTCAATCAAATCATAAAATTGTCCATGAATATCACCAACTACAGTAACAGGACTCTGTAAATAAACCACGTTACTCTCTTGAATCAGGATCTCTTTAACTTTGAAACACAGGGCCTCCACTGTAATTTCGGGCAAAAGTTCTCTCTTGTACAACCGTTCAATGCACTCATCTAGATCAAGATTAGCTATAAGTTTGTTAGGTTAGACAAAATGTGACAATATAATCAAACAAGATCCACTTACATCCTAGCTTTGACATTTCCCAGAAACCTCAAACAGTCAACTCGGAGTAGAAATTTGGAAGTAAATAATACTCTCTCGATTCCCGAAGCTTCAAACACTTCAAATCACCTCAAAAACTACAGAAATTTGTGTGTCTTTTTAAGTATTGTTGTCGTTTTGGTATTCAACTACTTTTTGATTATGTAATTTGTCAATGTCAATGTCAAAATGGTGTGTGTTGCCTTGGTTACACTACACTTTAGAGAGTTTACTATCTAATAAAGTCTTGAGAAATCATCACAAATCGAAATATCACTGAGTCCCAGAGATTGGAAGATTTTCCCAAAGTCCTCCTCTTCTATTGTGAAGGTTTCGAGCATGGAGAGAGTTTCCAATGAAAAAAGACCTCTGTTTGGGTCATATAATGTATGGTTTGATGAGTTCTTATCGAACTGGAATTCAGATGATGACGGAACGAGGTTCCAAAATTCAGGACAGTAGACGAATCCAGAACGGAAAGATTGCAATGCTTCTAGAATATACTGGCTTGAAACCTGTGATAGTATGTTGGTGTAATTGGTGTTTGCTATTGATGAAGAATCAGCGTTGACCCTGATCCATTCTTCAAACACTCTAATCAATCTTTTTTCTATGCCCAATTGATTTTTGATTGTTTGTTGTGGACCGGTAAAAGGTATATTAGCGGTATTTTTGGGCTCCTCAAGTAATTTCAGTAGCTCATGGATTGAGGGAGATTTGTAAATCTGTAAAGCAGCTATACTGAAATCGCACGATATCTTAATCTTTAGCGAAGTGGAGTTCTTGTTGGCTAGTTTTGACTCAACCAACCGCGACACATAAACCATTGAGAGTAGCAATGAATCATACAATGATTTGAGGGACGATATAACTTCAACGGGGCCGCTGATCAGCAGATCTATTGAGTGAGCAATTCTTAAAAGACACCAGATTGTTTTGCTAAAAGCCATAAATAGTGCAGTATTCAACAACGGAATGATTTCAAAATTGTATCCAGGGTTAATGAACTTTATAAAGTCCTTCAGAAGATATGGAACACAAAGATCATATATATGCCTGATGCATCTCAACAACTCAATAAAATGTTCCTTATAAACCTCGATATGTAAATGTGAATTGGACTCAAAATAGGAACAGATCAAATAATGAATCTGTGACTCCAATATCAACTGTACCAAATTATGAGTGAATATCTTGACATTTCTAAAATTTGTAACTGAAATTTTTATTGAACCATGGATAACAGTCTTTAATGGAATCAATTGACTTAGTTGATAATTTGATCCAATATAATCCCTTGCATTCTCAACTGAAGTCAACAATTGGTATAAATCAACATCATCTTTGCTAATGGTTTGCGATATGGTATAATATAAGTCATAAATCACGGATGATTTCTCAATCTCTTCGCTTATTGCTCTCTCCAAAGTGTCCATTGGCATAACTGAAGGAATAATTACATTGACCAAAGATGCCTTTGGCAATACACTCAATGAACCTGATAATATAGTTGTTCTGTTATCAATTTCCACAATAGAATACCATAATCTTCTTCGCAGGTTTGACTCTTCAATGTCATCGGTTGTTTGGGTATAGTTTATCGGATCCCTATTCAGTCCCATTGAAACTGCTGACTGAACGATGAATCCAAACAAATTCTGTGTGTGGGTCAATACCAGACCATTAACTCCTTCTGGAGAGTCCCTGAGATAGCATTTTAAGTATAAGAGCGCTTGGATTATCGCCAATGTGGTCTTCCTAGCTACTTTATAGAATGAGAGGCATAATTGGGCTGTTCTGATCAATTTTATAGATATCGGTGATTCTTCCAGCTCAGAAATCAACTCCATGTTACTATCATTTTGATCTATGTTCTTCACAGTCACGCTTGCATAACGTAAAATTATTAGTAATAACGAAATATTGGCCAAGTCTGACCGATGCGTTAGGGTGATTAACGGTCTGTTTGTCTTGATGTCATAACTAATAATCCGTGATATGTTCCCTTTGAACTCTTTTTCATCAACAAACATTCTTAATGGCCATATGAATTGAAAGAAGAATTTCAATAGTTTATCAGTTAATGACTTTAAAGGTAAAACTTGTTCGATCTCCTGTTTGAGAAACTCAATATTTTCATCATTTGAATCTTGCAATGTCAAAAAAGGAAATAAGTTAGCACTTGTTAGCTCATATCTATCATCCACTAGCTGTGAGATGTTTTTAGCTTTGTTATGATCTTCTCGATCAGCCCTTAATAGGATCATCCATTTTGATACAGGATTTGAATGACTTGTGAGCCAATTATCCCTTAGAGATGGTGAAATTGAGTTCGTGTTTATCTTCAAAACTAGTATCAAATAGCTGATGATAAGGTTGATGTAGTGGTCCTTCTTATAGAGAGACATCGGATTCAAAGGTTTGCAGGCTGAACTTCTGTTGTTCTTGGTGAGAATACCGGCACCTAATTCATCAAATCTAATCTTTATATCACTACTAAAAGGTGGAAACGATCTTTCAGTAGGCTTTGGAATATTATCACCATCATCTGCCCTACCAATTGGACTTTTTGATTCCTCTTCCTCTTCGTTGGTTGTCCATTTTATAGTGTTATAAGAGCATACTATTGCAAATTTCTCACAATTTTCACACCCTGCCTTCTTCTTGTCACACTTTATCTTCCTTTTCTTACAGTTTTGACATACAACTGATAATCTTTGCCTTTTCCTCGGTTGATATGTATGAGAGGGGCTCACTGTTTCCATTGTTTACCCGAGGTGCTGTTTTCAAGTAAAAGGTTACCAAAATTCTTAAATGATACATAATCATTATTTTGGTAAGTGCACCAATATCACTTTTGACACTTGAAGTCTCATGGACATTTAATCTTTTACGTATTGATGGATGAGTTCATTTTTTTTACTCTAAATCCCATATTAATCGGCTATTCAGTTGTCAAGTGTATTGGTAAGTAAGTTTTGACTCATATAAATTGCTGGATGTTGTTAGATATATAATTGAAGATATTGAATAAATTGACATTATACTGTATATACTCAAATGAGAAGAGATTGAAGCTGATCCTCTCATAGCACATGAAAACATATGGCTGTGCATCATCTTCAAACTATCAATGACATGTATATATATATAGTAATGACTAAAAGAAGTTGATATCATCCATAGGTGCCGAGTTGTCGAAACCGTCGCTTGGGAATAATGTGCTAAAGAAATTTTCGTCATACAACGAGTCTCCAGAAAGAAACTTCCCAATCACCTCCGAGATGTTGATGTCTTCAGCGGGGTCTCCACCAAAGGCATCAGCTAACAATTTAGAGAGCTTCTGACTGTGGAAAAAATCGTAGGTATCCTCTTGTGATTCGATGTTGCTGCTAAATATAGTGAAAAGTTCTGGCGCATATGTGTACGGTTTCTGTAAGATGTCTATGCACTCCTTAATGAAGGAAGAAGACCTTAAACTGCTGTCAAAGAAGAAGTTCGTACTGTGAATATGTGTCACATTTGAATTGTCTTCGCTCGTTACCCATTCTTTGCTGAGAAGCTCCAAGAAACGTGCAACTGGTTGGAAGTAATTCTGGATCAATTCAAACCTTTTCAACATTGGAGGAGATTCATGCTGCTCCTCATTATTTTTATTGGCAAATATTTTGATCAACTGACTCAGAGCATGGAACTTATATGTCTTTAGAACAGAAGCATTGTACCGACTCACAATGAATAGTTTCAGCCCACACTGATACTTCTTAGCGACATGCTCTCTGTAAATCTGTGAAAACGATCCAAGTGGTTTGGAAAGCTCATCAATTAGTTGTTGAATTTCATGATTATTATTATTATAAATAACATCTTCTGGAGCTAAGGTTTCTTGGACTTGGTATAACCTGAGTAATATACGAGTACTCCCATGATAGGAGGCTCTCATGAAAGAAGTGATGATCAATGGTAATATCTCGAAATCAAAGTCATCAGGCACACTTGCGCTAAAACTTCCCAGTAAGTAACCACAAGCGATATCATATATCAGTCTTACACACTCGAGTGTTTTCTTCATGAATAAAATAAAGATATCAGCTTGAAGGTGTTTGTTTTGTTCAGAGTAGAGGCATATTAAAGAATATATCTGTAGTTTGAACGATTGATGAATTAGGTTCTTAGATAACAACGACATATTTCTCAATCTAAGGGCCCGAAGATGTTCTGATTCTGGAGATAATCTTTCAATGTTAGAAACCATATTTCTTAGATTGTAGTTAGCTTTGATATAACTATCGGCTTTTGAAATGAGTTCAATTAACTCGTCAAGGCTTGTATGGTTTATTGAGTTGACCAATTTGGTTATGGATATGTAAATCTTATCCAGTTCATAACCTTTACCTATCTCTTCAACTTGTACCTGCTCGATATTAGTGCTATGTGATGTCACTTGTGGTAACTTGACATAATAAAAAGCTGAATCTGGTAAAACAGATAACGAACCTGATAGTATGCAGGTTCTTGTATCGATCTCCACAATTGAGTACCATATCCGTCTTCTCAAATTACATAAAGCAAGGTCATCTTCCAATTGAGAAAAATTCTCTGGATCTCTGTTGAGTCCCATAGACAATGCTGACTGAACAATAAATCCATATAAATTCTGTGATTGCGTCATCCTCACAGAATCACTAAACTCAGGGCAATCTCTGTAATATATTCTCAAATAAAGCAATGCTGAGAGAGACTCAAGAGTGGACTTCCTTGTTAATGCCTGGGACGAAAGAGCCAAGCGCGCAGCTAAGATGAAGTCAACGGGGATGATACCACCATCTTTTATCTTTAAAGTTCGCTCATTATCAGACTTTCTCACCTGGATACTAACAAAGGTATACCTTAATATTATCAGCAGTGTAGCCAAAGTACATACATCTGAACGGGTTGTAGCATTCACTTTCCATTTTTGGAGCATCGCATCGTAATGTAAAATTATCTGTAGTCTCTTTCTAAAGTACAACTCATTTATCCAAGGTCTTGCTGGCCAAATGAAGTCAAAAAAATAGGATAAAAACTCTTCAATGACCTCTTCTGGTGGCAGCAAATTTTCGATCTCAGCATTGAGCTTTTGCTCATCAAAATTATTGGGTAAAAGCAATGGATCAGGTGTTGAGCTGGACAGCTTGGACGACTTTCCTAAAAGCTTGGATCTATCCATATGTAATCTATTCATTGGCACTACCAGATCCTGGTCTTGACCCTGAATATCAAGCATCACTGTCCATTTGCTGAGATTGTCAAAAACATGTGACATATTTTGACTCTGCAAGCTTGATGCACTAAGCTTCATCGTGAATATCATATAGCAAGTGTAAAAAGATAGATAAGGGTCCATTTTACAAGCTGCTACCAAGTCTAGTGGTTTATGGTCCTCTTGGGTACCTTTCTTCATTGAAAAAGAGTTGTAATCATGGAAATCTATCATGATGCCGTCACTAGTCTGAGGTTCGGCTTCATGCTGTAACTCATACTTCAGTAATTTTCTTTTCAGGCTGTTAATTTCATGATCGCTGTTAACATTGCTCGGTGAAGGTACATGGATAGTTTTTGGTTTCTGATTAACTGACTCAAATATGATTTGTTGCAAATAGACACAAGACGCACCAGTTTTTATACAATTCAAACAGCTGGGTCGTTCTTTTGAGCACTTGATCTTCCGTTTCCTGCAGTTCTCACAGTTCTGTGGTAACCTCTGTCTTTTGCGGGTTTCCAAAGCCATTGTTGTTAAATAACTTGTTATAGTTATAGTTAGTTGGAAATTGTTTGATCATTCAATTTTTGATTTGGTCAAATGCATCACTGTAAAAGTTTTGTAATATGTACACATAAAGCGGAATATTTACTAAAAGAACAAATTAACCAAAAAGTTTTGAAGTACCGAACGTAATAAATACTTCCACTATTCATCTCTTTTATTCTTTTTAATACACAATAGCGGTGGAAGAAATTACTTCAATGCTACCTGCTTTACAAGTGTACTATTTAAACCCATATTCACACCTATCCTCTTCATATATACACATAACAGTGGAAACAAGTAGTTGACAACTTGTCGAACTTTTAAACATAGTTGAACATTATTGGTGTAACTTTCGTTAACACTACATATTAACTGCAGCATATAGACGTGTATGAGCCCTCTTTAGAAGGCAGAAGATTACTATATATGATGCGTTATCTCACTTTGCACAATACAACATTAGACTAAATATTCGAACTGACTCAATGTGTAACTACCTTGTTCCTACCATTCATTAGGATTCAAATTCTCATAAATATAAATGTATTATAGGTTCATAATTCATTAGCAATAACTCAATTAAGAGCATTCCATTAGCAAGAGCAAGAAGCTTATTTTGTAATGCAGATTGAAAGAGAGAGAGTTGTTTCTTTTTAAATCCTTGCTAATGCCGCCATAATTCCGCTTTAAAGCCGTTTTAAGTCCACCGTGTTAAGCCCTTGTTAAATCCGCACTAACAAAAAAGATCAAAAAAGAGACAATAAAGAACAAAATCAGAAGAGTATTTGAAAACACTGAAATCCTTATGATTCTTCACCGGAGCAATGATTCGCTCACTGATTAACTCACCCACTTAACTCATCGAGATATGAGCTCAGAAAACTCGTTTAAGCAAGATTTAGAACAGGCCTCAATCGAGAATGACTCTTTGAGAGTTAACCGTTTGTTGACACCGTTTCTATCGAAAAAAGTACCTCCGTTGCGAGATGCAAGCGAAAGAGAACCTATTCCAATGTTCACAGCTAATTTTCTCTCACAGGCCTTCTTCTTCTGGCTCACTCCGCTGCTCAAAGTTGGTTACAAGCGAACATTGCTTCAAAATGATTTGTGGACAATTGATGAGTCTTTGACAGTGGATTACAACTACAAAAAATTCCATGAAGTATTACGCAATGACACTAAACTAGCTGTTTTGTATGCTGCCATCAGTCCATTTAGATACAAATATTTTGCTGCCATTTTGTTCAAAATCCTTTCCAATATTGCTTCTGTCTTCACGCCCTTTGTTATGAAATACTTGGTGGAGTTCACTGAGCAAAAAGCGCTCTATCCAGACACTCCAGTTAACAAAGGAATCGGCTACGCCTTTGGTGTACCGCTGTTGCTTTTGGCGTCTTCAATTTTCAAGAACCAAGGATTATTCTACTCACGATATGTTGGTACTCAGTCAAGAACTATTTTATCAAAAGCACTTCTGCAGAAATATATTTCAGCTAGTGAAGAATCCAGATTTGAATTTCCAAACGGAAAAGTGGTATCTTTACTTGGTGGTGATCTAGAAAGAATCCTTGAAGCTCTCACATATTTACCTGATGTTCTCGCTGCACCTTTTCCTATTGTCATTGGGGTTGTCCTCTTGATCACCAACTTGAAAGCTTCGGCACTTGCTGGAATTGGTGCGTTCTTTTTAATCTTGATTTTGATGGCTGTTCCTATGGGTACCATGATCTCACTTAGAAAAAAAACTAATAAATTCACAGATGAGCGTGTATCTTTAACCAGAGAGCTCTTGTTATCCATGAAGATGATCAAGTTCTATTCTTGGGAGGATGCTTATGAAGATATGATCAGAGGAATTCGTGCAAAGGAGAGTAAATTTGTGCTTTACTTTCAAATAACTATATGCTATGCTGGTGCCATAGTCATCTCAGGTTCTGGTATCAATTCTATGGTGGCCTTTTTAGTATCGTTTGCAGTTTCTGGTCATTCAAACGCTGCCACCATTTTTTCATCATTATCTTTATTCAGTATTCTATCAAATCTCATGGTGGATATTCCAAAGGCCATGGGGTCATGTGCAGAGGGTTACACTGGCGTTTTAAGAGTTTCAGAATACTTGCAGTCATCTGATGGTCCGATTGATAAAAATGAATTCTATGAAGATATCATTGATGATGAGAAAACAGCAATAAAAATTACAGATGCTTCCTTTGCATGGAATTGTTACGAAAAAAAGTTCGAACAAAATAGCAAAGCTCCCAAAGATGAATCTGACGACTTCCAAACATTTAAAGTTAAACATTCAACTGTTCCAATGTTCAGCAATGTTAGTATGACTATAAGCAAAGGTGAATTCATTGTTGTAATTGGGGCAATAGGTACTGGAAAATCCTCGCTTTTGTCTGCAATCTATGGTCTGATGAATAAGACAAATGGTCAAATTGGTATTGATGGATCTGCTATCTTCTGTGATTCACCTTGGATACAAAGCGCCACCATCAGAGAAAATATACTATTTGGTTCTGAGTTTGATCAAGCTCGTTATGAACATACCATCCAGGCTTGTGCCTTGTCAGATGATCTGTCGTTACTAGATTCTGGTGACTTTACTGAGATTGGGGAAAGAGGTGTAACTTTATCTGGTGGCCAAAAGGCTAGGTTAAGTCTTGCAAGGGCTATTTATGCCAATAAAGATATATATCTACTAGATGATGTGTTGAGTGCAGTTGATGCTTCTGTTGGAAAACATATAACTGATCAATGTTTTATGGACTTAATCAAGGACAAGACAAGGATTTTAGCGACACATCAATTGCATTTGGTGTCCAAAGCTGATCGTGTCATTTTTCTTTCAGAAGGTGGGTCGGTTGATATTGGAACTGAAGATGAATTAATGTTAAGAAACTCTGATTTTGTTGACTTGATGAAACTTAAACATGAAACAGGTGGAGATGGTGTAAGTGCAGCTCTCACAATGGATAAAGTAAAAGAGTCTGAAATAAATACAGAATCACCAACCCTGTACAAAGAAGAGGAACGTGCTTTTAATAGCATTCCATTATCACTATATTTGAAATATTTGAAAACTGGAAGAGGTGTCTTTGGAATATTTACACTTCCAATATTGATCATATTGATGATCTTGACTGTTTTTGTTCTAATATTCTCCAATGTTTGGTTATCTTTCTGGGTTAGTGAGAAGTTTAAAAACTTATCTGACTCCGTTTACATTGGTGTTTACATCATGCTTACATTTTTATCAACGATAATGGTTTGGATGGAGTTCAGTTTCTTAAGTTATTGCACCGTTGGATCTGCAAGGATCATGGTTGTTAAAGCTATACACAATATTCTTCATACCCCAATGAGCTTTATGGACACCACACCTATTGGTAGAATATTGAACAGATTCACGAGAGATACTAATACGTTAGATAATGAAATAGGTACCAGACTACAACTATTTATTTACGTCGTGACTTATATGAGTGGAATACTAATTCTGGCTGTTATTTATCTCCCATGGTTCGCTATTTCTCTGCCTATTCTGCTGGTTGTTTTTGTTTCTGTGGTTAATTACTATCAAGCATCATCAAGAGAAGTCAAAAGGCTAGAAGCGATTGATCGTTCATTTGTTTTAAATAACTTCAATGAAGTTATTGGAGGTATGGCCACTATAAAATCATATGGGGCTGAGGACTTTTTCTCTAGTAAGAACTCAAGATTTTGCGATCAGTTGAATGAAGTTGCTTTTGTTGTCAATGTGAATCAAAGGTGGGTGGATGTGGCTGTTGAAACTGTGGGTAGTTTTCTGGTTCTTTTGATCTCATTGCTCTCAGTCACTCGAGTCTTCAATTTAAGTGCTGCATCTGCAGGTTTATTGTTGAGTAACATGATCAGTTTCGGGCAACTACTTGCATCAGTTGTGGAATTTTATTCAGAACTGGAGAATGAAATGAACTCTGTTGAGAGAATCTTTGAATACGCTTTCAAGTTGGAACAAGAAGCCCCATATTTGATCAGTGATTCTGCACCAGCCCATAATTGGCCTTCAAAAGGTGCCATTAAATTTGAAGATGTTTCAGTGAGATATCGTGAAGAGTTGCCTTTAGTCTTGAAGAACCTATCATTTGAAGTCGAAGGAGGCTCTAAAGTTGGTATTTGTGGAAGAACAGGTGCTGGTAAAAGCTCTATCATGAACGCATTATACAGAATCAACGAACTAGACTCTGGAACAATAAAGGTTGATGAGGTTGACATCAGTAAATTGGGTTTGCACCAACTAAGAGAAAGGTTATCAATTATTCCTCAGAACCCTGTTCTGTTTGAAGGTACATTGAGACGAAATTTGGACCCCTTTGGTCATTATGACGATGATAAGCTATGGAGTGCACTAAAGAGAAGTGGTTTATTGAATGAGGAAGAATTTCAAGAAATTCAAGCACAAACCTCTGATTATCACAAATTCAATCTATCGGGTTTAGTTGAAGAGGAGGGAAAAAACTTTTCATTAGGTGAGCGACAGCTGATTGCTCTTGCAAGAGCCTTAGTACGTGACTCAAAGATTTTGATCATGGATGAAGCTACATCAAACATTGATTACAGAACTGATGAACTAGTGCAACAGACAATCAAAACTGAATTTACAGATTGTACAATATTATGTGTTGCTCATAGATTGAGAACTATCATTAATCATGATGTGATCATTGTGTTAGACAAAGGGCAGCTAAAAGAGAAAGGAAAACCATTGGAATTATTCAAAAAGGGGGGAATCTTCACTGAGATGTGTCAAGCATCTGGTATAGGAGAGCTCGATTTTTGAGCCAGGCAATTAGCTAAATAACTGTGTGTAATCTTGAAATAATACGCCTGAATCATCTAAAGTCTCAAGTAAATCAGCAAACATACCATCATTCATCAAATCATCATTATCTTTTAACATGTTTTCGCCTGATTGAATATCTATCGGAGGCTGATGATAGTTATCACTGATTATTTGCCTGAAATTGGTACTTATCACAAAAGGTCCAGAAAGCAGATTGATGTATTGTTGTGTAAAGTCAGAGTCTTCTTCAATAAAAAAATTAGTTTTACGAGAGTTTGAGACCGTTGCTGAGTCTTTTGATTTATGTTTCATGAGATACCATTCCTTTCTTAGCTGCCCCAACAGTGAAGTATATGATATCAACGGCTTGCCCATAGTGGACGGTTGGTGTACCAATTGTCTCATCAATTGAAATTTATACTCCTTGAGCATAGAAAAGCAAAATCTCGAGGTGGAATATATTTTCAAAGCTGCGTAATATCTAGGTGCAATTTTATCCTTTAGAACAGATAAAAGATATTCCAAATGTTGCATAATTATCTTGATGAATTCGTTTAGTAGCCCTTCCCCAATTTTGTTTTCTATCTCAAGATTTTTGAATACATCTTCCGCATGGTATAGTCTCAAGCAAATCGAGACAAACGCATATGAAATTCTTTTAATTGACATTGTAATCAATGGTAATATCTCAAAATCGTGTGTCCCAGGAATATACCCCTTTAATTTTCCGGTTAAGAACCCAGCTGACATGTCTTCAACTAACCTTATACCGTTCAAAAGGCCTTGCAAAGATTCTCTGTACAGCTTAATGTTCAAATGTGCATTGTCTTCAGCAAATGCCATAAGAATCTGATATACTTGAAGTTTGAAAGCGTTGTGTGTTAGATTCCTAGACAGAATCTTGGTATTTCTAAAAGCTGAGACTTGATACATTTCGGTAACTTCAGCAACCTGGCTTAACGACACCATACTCTTCATATTGTAATTAGAATCTATCAAAAAATCAGCTTCTTCCAAGAGCTTGAAAAGCAGTGATACTTCAGTTTTGTTCACGTTATTCACCATTTCAGAAAACTTGAGATAAACACTATTTAGTTCAAATCCTTGTTCGACCTCTGTGCGCTGGGCTTTCAGTATGTTAGATTCTAAGCCGTTCAAAACAGGTGCTTTGACAGAAATCATTGAAAAATTAGGTAAAGTTGATATGGAGCCAGCTAAAATAGATGACCTAGTATCAATTTCAACAATAGAATACCACAGCCTTCTTCTCAGGTTAGCCATGATTGGGTTATTTCTAGTCTGGTGGTAATTTTCAGGGTCTCTGTTTAAGCCAATTGACAAAGCAGAATGTACAATAAGCGCAAAAAGGTTCTGTGATTGTGTTAACCGTACTGAATCACCATCTTCTGGGCAATCTCTGAAATAAATTCTCAAGTAAAACAGTGCTATGATTATATCTAAGCTGGTCTTCCTGGCACATCTGTAACAAGAGAGAGCAAGTTGTGCCACAACAACAGTCTCGACTTTAAAAGGTAATGATTTCAAAGGATGAGGATCTGAAGAAACTTGAATACAAACACTTGTATATCGCAAGATTATCAAAAGGGTGGCCATTGTGCACAGGTCTTTACGATTTCTCCAAATAATCACTCGTTTGAAAGTTATTGGATTGTAGCTAATTATCTCTTTCAAGCGTGCTTGAAATGTTGACTCATCTATCCAAGGTCTTGTTGGCCAAATATGAACAAAGAAATATTTCAAATATGCTTCAATCAGTTCTTGAGATGGTAATACCTCTTCAACTTTTAACTTCACAGCATCTATTTGGTTCTGGTGCATTGAGAGTGGTAAGAAATTGTAGCTGCTATCTTTCATGAATAAGATTTTCCTGTCATGATTAAGAGACTCCAAACTGTCTCTTAACATAGAATCCGCACCAGATGTGTCTAGAAATGACATCCATTTTCTGATATGTGGATCTCGTCCTTGACCATCAGGTTCTTTAAAGAATTCACGTGTCAATCCAAGGTTGTATAACATATGGGAGCTGAGCAACATAATATAAGGGTCCCTTTTTATTCCAGCCATAAAATCTAGTGGTTTATGATCCTCATCACATGTGTGCTTTATAGACAATGAATTATAACCCTCGAAAAAATCAATTAACAAGCCATCATACTTTTTGGAAGGTGTGGAGCTATTCAACAATCGATTGATTTGTGCTTTTAATGCTTCATTCTCACTTATCAGCTTATCTAATTCATTGTGTTCAGAGCCTGGAGAGTCTTGGTAGATACACGTGTGGTTTGATTTGACACAGTTCAAGCATTTTGGTCTTTCCCTACCACATTTGACCTTTTTCTTACGACAAAATTCGCAGGCTGATGGAATCCTTTGTCTTTTCCGTTGTTGATGACCTTTTGATACCGACATTAATTTAGTCGATTGTGATCACTTTAAATGTATCAAGTTTCAACTGCTAGCGCAGAAATGGTTCACGGAAGTACTTCCGTACTCTAATCAACTTCCAACAACTCTGAACAGCTCAAATCAACAGAATTGCTGTTTCCAGGTGTTTTTATGAATTGAAATCAACCTTCGGTTTTAATGTTTAGTTCTCCGAACTTATTATCGGACGGGTAAGACTTGAATAGGTTTACTATAAAACTATAAAGGGTCTCCAAAGAGTGCTGAGAAGCCATCAGGGTCAGAGGTCTGTTCATCATGCTGAAGAAAGTTCATGTTCATGTTGAAGACTTTGCTGAAAAACTCGTCATCAATTTCGAGCTCTGTCAAGGGATCTAAAGCTTTGTAATCGTTGTGGTAAGTATCATCTTGAAGATCTTGATCATCATGGGATCTGCTTCTGGCACCTGTCGTGACTTGCGGTATCAAATCACTATGAGCCAAAGACAGTGGGTCTAGAGGAGAGCTTCTGAGTATCCTCGGGAAGTCCGGACAATGAACATAGCCAACCTCATTTATCTTGATACAATCCTCAATAAACTGGGCATCAACTTTCGTGAACATGTTTGTATTAGTCAGGTTGACTATGGCTAATAATTCAGAGTTTTCTCCATCTGATTCAACTTGAGTCCATTCTTTGTACATCTTCAAAGTGCTAGCCTCATTCCTCAGCTTCTCCCTTGCTTCATCTCTCTTATAAGCGTTCCAATTGGAATCAGTGTCAACATCTTCTGATTCTAGAAACTTAATAATTTTAGTCATTGCCTGAAACCTGTAAGTTTTCAACGTAGCAAGAGCATACTTATAGCATGCAAATATCTTTAAGCCAGCATAGAACCTTTTGGCTAGATTACTCTTGTGAAGACTTAATAATAGCTCTTCAGGAGCAGCAATGGAATTTACCATCTTTTCAATAAGAGATGCACTTAGTTTTCCTTGGTAATGAGGAGTCTTTAGCAAGTCCAAGAGATGATATAGCCGTAGTAAACTATTGGTCACATTGGTATACAATCTCAGTAACGCCATGTTGATCAACGGTAATATTTCAAATCTATAGGCTTGATCAATATACCCATCTAAGTATCCCAGAAGAAAAGCACTTGTGATATCAGCAATTTTTCTGGAGCACTCCAAAGATGCCAAGTAATGAGTCTTGAATAAATCTAAATCAAGATGTGAGTTTGACTCAAAATAAGTATAGATTGAGACATGAATTTGGTGTTCTACTGAGACATTGATCAAGTTAACGATAAAAGTTTTGAGGTTTCTTAAAGCAGCAGCAAAATGATATTCTGATCCACCCCTTATGCCTTTGAGTGGTATTAAGTTTTTCATATTGTACTTATACCCGATGTCTTGTTTGGCTCTCTCCATTAACGATAATAACTCTGAGAGATTAGTCTTTTCATTTATATCATTGATGATATCTGAAATATTATAATAGATATCTTGCAATCGACTCTGTTTTAAAACTTCTTCCTTTTGAACACGGGTAAAATGGCTATCATGTGGGAAGTACATTGGCGGCTTAACATCACACAGCTCTTTTAAAGGCAGCGCACTCAGAACGCCAGAAATTATACAAGACCTGCAATCAAACTCCACCAAAGAGTACCAAAATGTTCTGATATAATCAGCCTCTTCATTCTCCTCCGCAGTCTCAAATATACCAGGATCATTATTGTAACCCATATTTATAGCTGATTGGACTATGTAGCCGAACGAGCTTTGTGATTGTGATGAACTTGAGCCATCACCATCTTCTGGAGCGTCCCTGAAATATGACCGGAGTAACATTGAGCTCTGTAACAATCCTGTTTTGGTCATTGAAGTTGTTTTGCACAGTGACATTGCTGCCTTCGCTATTGTAATTGATTCAATGGGTATTGGATTCTCTTTCAATAATGTGAAATATCCGTAGTCTGTAAGCTGTGCAGTACAGCTTGATAATCTGAGAATTATCAAAAGAGAACTGAGGATGGGTAGTTGGCTCAATGACCTGAGGTATAGCCTTGATTGAAACGTTATTGGATCAATCTTTATAATCTCATCCATGCTCTTCTTAAACTCTGACTTGTTTATGAAAGACCTCAATGGCCAAACGTAAGTTGTGTATAGCTCCCAGTATTTCTCTAAAATGTCGCCACTTTTTGGAAGGAATCTTGTCACTTTTCTCTCTAAGACTCGGAGTTTTTGCTCATCTGTCAATTGATTGAGTCTCAGGATGGGGAGTATATTGATCCTTGACAGCTGCGCCCTATCACTAATAATATTTTTAATAATATCCTTGAGATCGGAGTCTTCTTTCTTTGTGTCTAAAAGAATCAGCCATTTACTTGCACCATCAGCATGCTTCGATTTCCAGTGTTCCTCGAACAAACTTGAGTTCAACCGTAAAGTCAGTGCCATGTAACTATAAAAGAAAGAGTAATAGACATCCTTCTTGAAAACAGAACTGATATTCAGTGGTTTGTGGTCTTCGTGGCTTGATGTTTTCATTGACAGAGAGTTATAAGACTCATAGAAATTTATGGACAAATCATCATGAACATCTTCAGTCTCTTCCAGGCTCTCAACTTCAGAAGGATATCCATTTCCATTCAAATGGCTCTTCAGTCGAGATATCTCTTCAATTAATTCCTCTTTACTCCTTGGATCATCCAATTGAGGCTCTACTTTGTTAATTCTTTGGACCCACTCTGGTGTATTGTAAACGCATGGGATTTCAAGCTTTGAACACCGTGAACACGACGGTTTCAGTTTATCGCACCTGATCTTCCTTTTCCGACAATACACACACGCAAAAGATATTCTCTGCCTCTTGGGCTTTTCCATAATCCAAGTGTGGGTTTTTAACAGGCTTTTAATTTAAAGCTAGAAAACATAACATTACTTAAATTTATATAAGGCAAAAATTAAAGTTTTGTGTTTATGTTTAATTGTTTTTACCAAAAAAAAAAAAATCGCGGAAATTGCTTTATCTATTCCATCTAAAATCTAAAATCTAAAATCTAAAATCTAAAATCTAAAATCTAAAATCTAAAATCTAAAATTTAAATTTTAAATTATTGATTATTGATTATTGATTATTGATTATTGATTATTGATTATTGATTATTGATTATTGATTATTGATTATTGATTAAGTAACTGCAAGATTTCATCCAAGAAACCAAAGTCTAACTCAAGTTCATCGTTATTTAGAATACTGTTGGGGGCTTTATCTAGTGAATTGATGCTAAAGCTCTTCAGTTTCTCGAAGTAGCTGTCTTCGGCTACCAATTTGTTAAAACTATTGGCAAAACTGAAAGGAGTTTGTAATAGCCATGTCACTTTATTCAACGTATCTTGATCCATCAAAAGATACATGTTTTTATTATTGGAGTTTACAAGAGAGTCAATAGACTTTCCGACAATTCCAGGAATCCCAGCTTTCTTGGTAGGTACCCATTCGTCATATAGTCTCAGAAGGCGTTCCTCTTTACGGAACTTATGATATAGTTCGTCCAAATGAGCATCTGTTAATTTCTTCTGGGTTCCATCTGTTCCAACGTCTCCACCCGTGGATAATAGTCTGACAACTCTTTTGATCACATCTATTCTCAACGATGTCAAAGACTTGAATCCAAAATTAGCTGCTGCATAGTATTTCAAAATGCTATGGTACTGTTTAGCCAATCCCTTGGATATAATCAAAAGAGCACCAGAAAGTTTTTGCATCAATGATATTAACTCTGATATCGTATCATCATTCACGTTATTATGTTCAAGGTCCTCAATGTGGTATAGTCTAACTAGTTGAGAAGTAAGAACATAAGTGACTCTTATCATTGCTGTATTTATCAATGGATTTAGCTCAAAATTGTAATAAGAAGGTACAAAGTCTTCAAGATCACCTAAAACAGAGGAGGTCATAAGATCAGTCAACCTCAAAGTCCCTTGTAGTAATAACAAATAATAATCAGTATATAACTTCACATTCAAACTCTCGACAGTTTCAAAATGTAATAACATTGTGGCATAAATCTGATTCTCCAAGATTAATTGAATGATGTTTTTACTAACAATTTTGAAGTTTCTATAACCAGCTAAATTACGCGATTTTTCATTATCTGGAATATTAGCTAATGATGCTAAATCTCCTAGACTGTACTTCTCTTCAATAAATGTTCTTGACTTTGATATCAACAATCTCAGGCTATTTAAACTGGTACGATCATTGGAATCGTTAATCAAGCTCGAAATCTCGGTATAAATTGCATTTAGCTGGTACTCCAATATTATTTCATCTCTTTGAGCACGTTCGAACGAGTCGAATGTTAACACAGTAGGATAGTTGACATTGGTGGTATTTGCAGCTGGAAGTATCGACAGTGATCCTGCGAGAGCAATAGTTCTTGAATGAATGGACACAATCGCATACCATATTCTTCTTCTTAAATTTAACTCAGAAACTTTAAAAATCTCAGAGTAATGGGAGATTTCCCTATTCAATCCCATATTCAACGCAGATTGTATTATTAGTCCAAACAAATTATCTGATTGCAATAATGTTGTTCCATCACCATCTTCTGGACAATCTCTGTAATAAAATCTCAAGAGTAACAGAGTTTGAAGAATCTCTAATGTTGTCTTTCTCAGAACTTTATAAAATGATAAACATAACTGAGCAATCGCTATGGCTTTCGTAGAAGTTGGTGATTGTGTTATATTGAAGAGGTGCGGTGGGATATCACGTGGTGTAGTGAATCGTAATGCAACAGTAGTGTAACGTAGTATGATTAATAAACTAGCAATGAGAGCTATATCTTGACGTTGTTCTAAGTGCAACGCAATCTCTCCATTGTTTTCGTACTTGATGATTCTCTTGACATTAGCATCAAATTGTTCCTTGTCGATGATAGGTCTCAAGGGTAAGATGAATTTTGAGAAAAATTCCAAATAGTTATCTAATAATGCTTCAGATCTTGGTAATAGTTTGATTATATCTTGTTTTATCTTTTCAAATCCGCTTTCGTCATTCAGCTGAGTAAATAGGTTGATATTGCTGAACAATTGGGCTCGTTCATGAACGATATGTTTGATTGGCTCACGTAGATCTTTATCATCATTTTGAGTATCCAACAATAAAATCCATTTTGAAACACCATCAAGGTGTTTAGATTTCCAATCTTCTTTGAAACTGAGCGAAGATGAATCACCAACACGTAAGTTCAGGTAAAGATACGACAAATAAAACAAATAGTAAACATCTTTCTTATGCAATGACAATGGATTCAAGGGTTTATAGTCTTCGTGAGATGAGCTTTTAAAAGATAATAGACTGTACTTCCCAAAGAAGCTTATAACAACATCGTCTGGATCTTGATCATTTTTTGGAGTGTTTGCTTCCGAGTAGCTTCCTTTACCGGATTTTTGTAATTTCTCGAATGCTTCAATTAGTTCTTTTTTTGTCAATCTGTACAAGTCAACACCACCATTATTGACACTGTAATCAACATTTACAGGTGAATTATAAGCCGTAGCAAAGGATAGAGGAGTATCAACTGCAGGAGATCTTGAAGATTGGTTTGTACCAGAAGAAAGTGGTTTATAGACACATTCAACACCAGATTTGTTACACGTTGAACAAGATGGTCTGATACGATCACACTTCACTTTCCGTCTTTTGCATGTCTGGCATACAAGAGTTAGCCTGTTCCGTTTCACCGAAGGTACGTTCTCCTTCTTTCCTACTGAAATGCTAAGTGGACTGTTTTCTGCTGTTTGTGACATCGTCTGTTTGCATAGATTCGTTGTTTATTTGTTTATGTTTTTATTAATATTATTTGTTTGTTGATTGTTTTGATTTTTTTTGTCTTATTGCCGGCAAATCGTCGGGGTTTATAAACACCTGAACACCTCTTACCACACTTATCAACCATCCGTACACCATATAATGAAGGCCAAGTTCATCAAACCCTCTTTTTACATTGCTACTTTTCATTTTAACTGACCTCAATTGAAGTATAAGATGGGGTTTTTGAATAAGATCAAAGAATCTTTAGGAGAAAGTGTGGTTGTTCCATCAAGTGGTATTTCACCACCTGGTTCTGCACCGAATTTGCGCTCAATTTATCAAAATAGGCGCAATTTTGGTGTCAATTTCGGTTCACTATTCGTTCAGGAACAATTTATATTTGACAAGTTCTTTGTTGATGGCACAAGTACTGAGTTTGAAGCAGTTAGTGCCTATATTGCGAAAAATGGTGAAGACAAAACTGCTCAAGATTTGGAAACTCACTGGAAAGAGTATGTCAATGACGATGATTGGCAATGGTTGAAGAGCAAAGGTGTAACTGCGGTCAGAATTCCTTTTGGTTATTGGCATGTGAATGGTGGGAAATTCACTCAAGGTACCCCATTCGAAAAGATGAGTTCCGTTTATAAGAACGCTTGGAGTATCCTGAAGCAGATCATTGAAAAGGCTAAGAACTATGATATTGGTGTACTTGTTGACTTTCATGCATTACCAGGTGGTGCTAACACTGGGGATCACAGTGGTATTCACTTAGACTCTGCTAGTTTTTGGAAGTCACGCACTAATGAGAAGCTAGCTATAGATATTCTCTCTTTTATCGCAAAGGATTTACAACGTTATGAGAATTTGGTTGGATTGCAGATTGTTAACGAATCAGAGTTTGATAATCATGCTACTAACCAGAAACATTACTATATCAAAGCTATCAATGAGATTCGTAAAATAGACAAAGCCATTCCGATCGTTATTTCAGATGGTTGGTGGACAGATCAATGGGTGAAATGGATTGATGAGACTGAACATAAGTTACACGGACAATCGATTGGAGTCGTTATCGATGCACATATATATCGTTGCTTTGATGGAAACGATAAGAAAAAGTCACCTGAACAAATCATTGATGATTTAGAAAAAGATGCATTGACGAATCTCAGTAGCTCTGCTGATATTTTGATTGGTGAGTATTCTCATGTCCTCGATGAAGAATCGTGGAATAAGAAATCACAAGATAAGGGCGAACTTGTTAAAAGATACGGTCACAAATTGAATGAAGTTTTTGAAAGAAGAGCTAATACTGGAACATTTTTCTGGACTTTTAAATTTCAACATGGCGATGGTGGTGAATGGGGTTGTGTTCCTCAGATTAACAGTGGTGCATTACCAACAAGATCTACCAGTGCTAAGCAACCTTCAGAACAGGATTTCAACAATGCACTATCTCAGGAATTGAAAAATCATGAGAATTATTGGAATTCACAGAATGCTAATGAAAAATATGAACATTGGAGATATAAAGAAGGTTTTATAACAGGTTGGGCAGATGCCGTTGAATTTTCAAAATTCAACGGTTCAACAATTGGACGTTTGAGAGCATGGACAAGCTCAAGAAGAGCAGAACATTTGCAGCATAGGGGTGACTCTAAATTTTTATGGGAATGGGATCAAGGTTTTGCTAAAGGGATTGAAAAGGCCCAGGAAGTTATTTTTAAATAAATGGTGAGAGCTTAGGTTATATATTACATATTTATACGGTCGTTAAAAGGGTATATCTATTTCAACAATTTTTGAACTCCGCTGCTTGATCTTGTTGATGATGAAGTTTTTCTAATACCACCATGTCCAATTACTGTAGGGGTTTGAGATGTGGTTGCAAGTTTTGATCTAACTCTTGCACCAGATGCAACTCTAGTTGTTCTCTGTTTTGGTAGAACGTTATCTTTTGAATTCGGTGGGGAAGATATTGTGGTTGTCTTTGTAGTGGTGATGGTTTTGGTGTATTGAACACTTGAAGGAGGATCGATTTGCTCTTTAGTAGATAGATATTCAGAGTCATCATAGTTCTCTTCCTCTTCTAAATCTGAATTATTATTCACTCTTTCCGGTGACTTTCTTGGCTGGCCAGGAGATTGTGAAGGGACTGCTTTATGAACACTTTTATGTAAATTAGTTGTACCAATGCTGATTTTTCTTCTTACTGGGGTAGCAGGAGATTCATTTAATTTCTGTAATTTCGTTCTTTTCTTAAAATCGTCATAACTTATTAAAGTTGTGTAACCGTTCAATCTTTCTAATGGAATATTATCAAGTACCATGGTAAATCTCCATTCTCTAAATTGATGCTGATGCAAATACAACCAGTGTTGTTGAGGGCCAACAACCATACCTGGTCTGATCATTCTCATATATGCGATACATTCATTCGCAGTGAAGCCATGGGTATAAATCAAATGGGCGCCGATCAAACAACCAGTTCTTCCTAACCCAGCTTTACAATGGACGGCTATTTTACCACCATTTTTTATGACACCTTCAGCAACACCAACGAAATCTTTGACTATGTCCATTGTTGGGCAAGTTCCATCATCAAATATCATATCGATGTGCTGTATGCCTCTTTTCTCGAACTCTTCCTTTTTGTACAAATGTGAGTTTAAACGGACAACCATTTGAACATTGTTGTCCTCGAAGTATTCCAAAACTTTCTTGAAAGGTTGATTCAAAGATGCTGATCTTGAAGATTGCTGTGGTGAAGCAAATGCAATAAAATCTTTAGAGATGACGTTGAAATCACCCTGGTCAACGCGCTCATACTGTTCGTATTCTTCCAAATTGAAATTAGTTAGATCGATCATTCCTCTTTCTTTAGCTCTCCACAAGCCGTACACTATATCTTGAATGGTGATTTCAAAATCTGCATGAGAATAACCGGCATCTCTGAATCCCATGAAAGGTGGATCAATCTGACACAATGGTTGAAGAACCTGATGAGGAGACCATGATTGTACCAAGACCATGTATGCAGCTAACAAACAAGCAGCGTTTGATCTTTGTTTTGAATCCGAGGAAGAGTAGAAGACAATAGCCTTACCCTGGTTTGCTTCCTCGTTCAAAATGTTATGCAAAGCGACTGCGAACCTGTAGAGGTGTCCTATGTGCAATGGTCCAAAGTCCAAGTGGAAAGCATTATAAGGCAATGAGTCCTCGACGGTGAAGTACACCAGATCATCTGTGTCTTCTGGCACCTGGTCAAAAACACCCAGGTAAATCCTGCCTCTAAGAAACTCGATAGCATTGACTCTCGGTTTCTTTGCCATTTCCCACTTGTGTTTTGTAAAGAAATAAATTTAAAGACTAACAAACAGAATAAACAATAAACGTTAAACAAAACAAAAAAAAATGTGTAAACAAAGTAAAAACACTTAAACTCGCTATGTTTACATTTTGCCTAATTGGGACATTAACCGAGGGCTTTCCCGTGACTTGGACGGAATTCGATATTCCTTATCAGCTGAGCTGGGATCACGTGATAGATATTAATATATTTCCTAATATTTTTAATATTTTCCTGAATAGGCAATTTTCCCGTACTGGTTTTTTTTTTT
>JAJLXD010000019.1:76521-118382 GCA_030571115.1 Wickerhamomyces sp. yHMH617 | reverse complement strand
TGTTTGGATTTGTCATTAAATTTAATTTCTAATTAAATTAAAAGATCTAGATCATAAAATTTTCTAATAATTTGAATATTACTTATTTACTTATTTATATATTTAAAAACACCTGCAAAAATCTCTTTTACAGCAAAAACTAAAAATTTATTTCAAAGTGTTTCGGCAAATTAGAATGGTTCATCAAAAAGTCACAATCATCGGTGGTGGTCCAGCTGCTTTAACTGCTGCTCTTTATTTAGCAAGAGCTGAAATTAAACCTACTCTATATGAAGGTCTTCTCGCCAACGGTATTGCTGCTGGTGGACAGTTGACTACAACCACCGAAATCGAAAACTTCCCTGGTTTCCCTGATGGGTTAACTGGTACTGAATTAGTTGAAAGAATGAAGGCACAAGCTGAGAGATTTGGTACTGAAGTCATCACTGAGACTATCTCTAAAATTGATTTATCATCAAGACCTTTCAAGTTTTGGACTGAATGGAATGAGGATGATGAACCAATCACTACTGACGCTATCATCTTAGCCACCGGTGCCTCTGCTAGAAGAGTTGGTCTACCTGGTGAAGACACATACTGGCAACAAGGTATCTCTGCCTGTGCTGTTTGTGACGGTGCAGTCCCAATCTTTAGAAACAAGCCATTAGCAGTCATTGGTGGTGGTGACTCTGCATGTGAAGAAGCTTTATTCTTGACCAAATATGGTTCCAAAGTATACCTGATTGTAAGAAAAGATCATCTAAGAGCTTCTACCATCATGCAAAAGAGAGTCCAGAAATCTGATAAAGTGGAAATCTTATTCAACACTGTCTCAGTAGAAGCTAAAGGTGATGGTAAATTCTTGAACGCTTTAGGAATCAAGAATGTCAAGACCGGTGAAGAATCTGATTTGGCAGTGAATGGTCTCTTTTATGCCATCGGTCATACTCCTGCCACAGCTTTGGTCCAAGGTCAAGTTGATACTGATGAAAGTGGTTACATTAAAACAGTCCCAGGCTCTACTTTAACCTCTGTTGAAGGTTTCTTCGCTGCTGGTGATGTTCAAGACTCCCGTTACAGACAAGCCATCACTTCAGCCGGTACCGGTTGTATGGCTGCTTTAGATGCTGAAAAATTTATATCTGAACAAGAATAGACTTATATAAAGGATAAAGATTACATTACAGTACATGTATTTTAATTTTGGGTAGAAGGGGTTTTGTATTCTCTTTTTTTTCTCAACGTTTTGCTTTCAATTGTAAGTTTTTAACCTGTTCATCCAATAACTTTACTTTTTGCTGAATTTCGTCCAAATCAGAGTTCAATCTATTTCTTTCATTAACAATATTTTGTTCCCATTGTCTAAATCTTTGTTCTTCAGCTTTAACTTGATCAGTGAAAAATTTCTTCAAAGCATTCTCTTCCTCCTTAAATTTAGGGTTATGCAATTTTCTCGAAGTTGTAATACCATTTGAATCAGTAGATTCACCACCTTCCATTCTCAAAGTTCTATACGTTTCAAAGTGTAATTCTTCTGTAGAGGTTATCAAATCCAACAAGTTTGTTCTTAGTAATAGCGATCTAAGCTTTCTAAAATCTGAATGAGTCTCATTCTCAACCTCTGCTATACCCCATGGGTATTTACGACCTCTTACCGATTGCCCAGTTCCATTATCGTATTCATTCTCAGAACCAATGATTGCAAATGGCATACTTTCAATTAACTGTTTGGCATGTTCAGCACTTGCTTGGTCGTCTAATTCAATTGGTGGGGTGAAGATTCTAATGTCTTGAGCTTCAATGACAGCTCTAATTCTTTGTTTAAATTCAGATATTTCAGTTGGTGATAGCGTGTCTGATTTAGCAATCACTGGAATCAAATTCACCCTGGTTGATAGTTTCTTCAATGTCTCAATGTCTAATGGCTTCAAGGAATGACCTGTAGGTCTAATGAAATACAAACACGCATGGACTCTTAAATCGTGTTTAATTTCACGATTTGGTTGTTGTTCTTGTCTCATAAATGAGTCGTGTTGGTCATCAATGAAATCAACGATCGATTGCCACGAGTTCTTGTTATTGATATTATCACCAAACCCTGGAGTGTCGATAATATTCAGTTTCAACACGAAATTCTTCTCTTCTAATTCAGCACGAGTTATTTCAATCTCTGTTGTGGAGTGGATTCCGCGTTTATGTCTTGTTCTGTTGTCTGTTTTCTGCTTGAGCACGGTCTGGAACAGCGTGTTGACAAAAGTAGTCTTACCAACTCCGGATTCACCAGCAACCATTAAAGTGAATTGACCACCTTGTTTACCCACAATCTTATATCTGTATCAAGCTGTTAGAAAAATGATCCATGAATGACGGCGGAAAAAAAGGGTTCAAAAAACTTACCTTTGGTTTGGTAGCGACGAAATTCCAATAGGTTCGAGCATTGTTCGTGAATCCAAGTTTGATTACCTTTCTAAAGTATGTTTTTAGACGTGTTTTGTTTTTGATATTTCGTTACACGTTGGAATTTCTCAAAATTTGTTGTTTATTTTGGCAAAAGTTTTACCCGGTTTCAATAAAAATGTACATATTTGTATTATGTAATCAAAATATAATCACGTGATGAGTCATGCTTTTTTCTGGATTTTCTGACTCAAAATCTATTAATTCATAACTAATTTCTTTCTTACAGATCTGTATTTCTGATTAGAAGTTTTATTATTCGATACATAATGTCAATTGACCAGCAGCATCTACTGACACCTTTCATCAAAAGTGTGCTTTTGGACCCTCCAAACCTGAAACCGGACGATCTGGCCCTTGTTATCAAACTCATCATTCAAGGTATTCCATCAGATGTCCAAATTGCTTCCTTTTTAACTGCTCTTCGTGTCAAAGGCTTAGATCACAAGCCAGAGTTTATTGCTGCTGCTGCTGAGAAGATATTAGAATACTCCGACCTGATAAATCCTCTCGACGTCGATCCAGAAGGTTATGTCGATATCGTTGGAACCGGTGGTGATGGACAAAACACTTTTAACGTTTCAACAAGTTCTGCAATTGTTGCTTCTGGACTTGGTTTGAACGTTTGTAAACACGGTGGTAAAGCTGCAACCTCCTCAAGTGGAGCAGGTGATCTACTATCCTCTCTCGGGGTCGATTTAACAAAGGTGACTAAACCTAATGTACCAAGTATATTAAAAGAATCTAATTTCGCTTTCTTATTTGCTCCTAATTTCCATCCTGCTATGAAGAGTGTCGCGCACATTAGATCCAAAATGGGTATTCCTACAATCTTCAATATTATGGGCCCATTACTCAATCCTGTTCCGATCAAAGCCAGAATTTTAGGTGTCTTTACCGAATCATTAGGTCAAGTATACGCTGAAGCTGCTTTAAAACTAGATAAGGATATTTATAGAAAATCCAAAACAATGGTTGTTTGGGGCTGTATTGGTCTAGATGAGATCAGTCCAATTGGCAGAACTAAAACTTGGTTAGTTGATCCAGATACAGAGGAAATTACAGTCTCTTATATCGAACCTAAAGATTTTGGAATCAGAGAACATTCAATTGAATCTGTCACCTCTGGAACTCCACAAGAGAATGCCACGATTTTGCTAGATATTTTGAATGGAAACAGGGAAGAAGGTGATCCGATATTTGACTACATTGTGCTGAATACAGCTGCACTCTTACATATCAGCGGTGTCGCATCAAACTGGAAAGATGGTAAAGAACTAGCTATCAAATCAATTCAATCAGGTGCTGCTCTAGCTTCTTTGAATAGACTAAAACAAGCTGTTGACAAAATAAAATAAAAATTATACATATAACTAGTTACTTCATGGAACTGTAATGATCGTATGAAGCACATCTACTAGTTGAAGTGAGTCATGTCTTGCACGCAGAAACATCCCATGATTATATTTGCCAAATAATGAACCTCAAATCAGTGTCCTGCATGTCTCTAGAATCTATTTGAAAGCTGACTGGACTACTAGTAGCTTATTATACGTCTGAATTTGTGATAGACTAGGTGACATTGGGGATGTAACTAAATACCGTTTCTCTATATTCTTCCCATCAAGACTTCTAGTTAATGAGCATGCTTCTAGAATGCCACACTATCATTAGTTGTGGATATTTATCCCATGAGAATACTATAAAAAGGGTATATGGAATTCCCCTGCTGTTTAGTTAGAACACATAACTCAAATCAATATATTCTCTCATAAATCTACACGTAAATACGTCTTATAGTGCTAGGAATATTACAGAACTTATGAATTAATGCCATTCAATCTTTCAACTCAAATGAGCAATATCTTTATGTTCAATCATCTGGACATGACCCATGACTGTCTGACTAAAAACTAACAACGGTTTCAGCGAAAAGAGAAAAGAGAAGCTGTCCAATGTTATCTTAGTATGTACGTAGGTAAAATAAGTAGCAGTATTCGATTATGTAATAAATGCTCAACGTCGGCCGAGAAACTCATCATACCTAAAAATTTGTAATTGAATCAAAATATATTTCTAAACAGGTTTTGTTCTTTCGAAAAGTACAATGCCGATACTTTTGATCGATTCATACGACTCATTCACTTACAACCTTCGGAACTTGATTGAAAAATCGACAAATTTGCCTGTTTATACTATCCATAATGATTTTTTTACAACAAAAGAAGAGCTAGGTAAATTCATTCCTTTCTTTGATTGTGTTATAATTGGACCTGGACCTGGAAATCCTGGAAATCCTAAAGACGCTGGTATCATCCGATATGTTTTTGAATTTGACGTTCCTGTTCTGGGTATCTGTTTGGGATTCCAAGCATTGGGTATCAGTCAAGGTTGCAAAGTTAATAAGCTGAATGATATTAAACATGGTCAAATATATCCTGTTTGGCATAATAATGATGACATTTTCGCTGGAATCAAGGACGGATTCAAGAGTGTGCGGTATCATTCGCTATGCGTTGATTCTTTGTCTGATACTGATACATTAGAAAGATTGGCATATTGCAAAGATGGTGAAGAGGAAGTTGTGATGGCTATGAAACATAAAGCAAAACCATGGTATGGTGTGCAATATCATCCTGAATCTATTTGTTCTGAATATGGTGAACAGCTAGTACAGAACTTCAAGCGATTGAGTGATGAATTCAATCAAACGAGAGAAGTGTTGAGGGACGATCTGAGATTGAATGAACTACATCATCGATTGGAAAATATTCCTTTGATTAAGCCAATTGGAAGATCTAAAAAATTACCCACAATTCATAAGTTTGATTGTGGGAACTCGACTTTAGAGGTTTGTGATATTCTTCACTCACAAGATCGTAGATTTATCCTATTGAATAGTGCATCATCTCCAGGGAGTTGGTCCATAATTGGTTTATTCAATGGAAACTCACTTCAAATAACACATTCAACAGAATCTGCAAACCAAGTTTCAATCAAAAAAGATGGAGTAGTTCAAACTCAGAATATAACTTCCTTATGGCAATTTTTGGCTTCATTCATGGAACCATATCTTTATAAAAATGTCACAGAGTTCCCATTTATCGGTGGATTAATGGGTGTTATATCATATGAAGAAGGTCAATTCGTTGTTCCATCGAATGGATTAACAGATGGTGAAACACCTGATACTAAATTAGTCCTTGTGGAAGAATTCATCTTGATAAATAATATCACAAATGAATATTTCACAAATAATATAGATATCATTGACATCATCAACAAACCAATAAAATTGAATACCAGATTGAAGATACCTTCAACTTTGATAAAATATCCAGATGAACAACTTTATAAAGAAAATTTTGAAAAATGTCAAACCTCATTGTCACAAGGTGATTCCTATGAACTTTGTCTAACAACAACAACAAAACTCAACATTCCCAACGCTATCGATCCATGGGAAATCTACAAGACATTGACATTAAAAAATCCGTCACCTTATTCAGCTTTTTTCCAATTCGACGACAGTTGTTTGATAAGTTCTTCTCCTGAAAGATTTCTATGTTGGAATAGAACTGAGTGTGAATTACGACCAATAAAAGGCACTGTCAAGAAGAGCAATCATACATTTCAACAAGTACAAGAGATTCTGAACAGCCCTAAAGAAAAAGGAGAAAACTTAATGATTGTTGATCTGATAAGACATGATCTTTATGAATTCTTATCTAAAGTGAATGTTGATAAACTAATGCAAATTGAAGAGTATTCCACCGTTTATCAATTGGTTTCTGTCATTAGAGGACAGATGAATAACGAATTTAGTGGAATTGATATACTATCAAAGGCACTCCCACCTGGCTCAATGACTGGTGCACCAAAAAAACGGTCTGTTGAGATCCTTCAAGGTTTGGAACCGCAAAGAAGAGGATTTTATAGCGGTGTATGCGGATATTGGTCATTCCATGATAATGCTGATTGGAGTGTTATCATCCGCTCATTATTCCATTACAATGATGACGTGGAAGGTGATGACGTGTGGAGAATCGGTGCTGGTGGTGCTATAACTGTACTTAGTGAGTGTGAAAGTGAATGGGAGGAACTTTTGACTAAGTTAGATAGTGCATTGCAAGCATTTATTTAATGTACATATATTATTTAATTTCAACGATTTCATCTTCTGTTGCACTTAAGCCAATCACATTCAAGAATAGATTCAAATTATTAATGATTTTGGATTTCTCCTCCAATGAGCCAGCCTCTTTAGCCTTGTTTATAGAACCAAAGATTTCATCTCTTATTTCATCAACTATAATTCGTTGATGGTTAATCTTACCACTTAAAGATAAACTTGCAAGGAATTGCCAGATGTATGAATCATCTTGTTTCTTGTAGGATGGGAAGATTAGTGGTAATTTGGTTTCCAACGATGAGAATAATGATTCATAAGCATTGCTCCAATGTTGTAGATCTTCGCTTGAAACAGATTGTTCTTGTTTGATAATTTCGGCTCTTGATAATAAAATTGTGATTAATGAAACACCTAATTTAGACGTTGAAAGGAAGGAAACATTGTTATGTTCAACCAATATGGTTAATAATCCTATGATTTCATTCAAAGCAGCTTCATAGGATAAAAATACAATTATAGGTTTAGAGACACAAAGTTGGAATAAATCAATGGTTTTCAAAGTTTCTTGTGGGATCTCATCATTTTCATGGTTTTTAAAAGACGATTTAGTTATAATCTTGATTAATGATAAGTTGGCAAAGATTAAAGTAACAATTGTTAGTTTCTGTTGTCTGTTCAAGAAATGGAAAATTCTAGGAAAAATTTTGAACCCTTTTTCATAAGATAATGTTTGAATAAACGGATTCAAAGCTTGGGAATTATCATATAATTTTAAAGATTCCCATAAATCATTATTGTCCAATTCTTTATTCTCTCTTTCTTCACTTTCTAGAAGTAACACTTGTTGATAAATTTCTTCCACCAATAATAAACTAGATTTTTTACCAACTTTAGTGATCTCTGGCAGTTCAGGTTTTTTTCCAATTAGAATCTCCAGCTGTTTTCTTGGTCTTCTAACGGATACTGAGGACACTTTACCCAATGCACCCTCTTTAGTAAACAATGTTGCTTTTGGACGCTCTTTAGCAACCGTGACAGCCTTTTGAATTTGTTGTTGCATTCTTTGCAAAGCCACATCAGCTCTCTGATGACGACCGCCCAATCTATGACCTGAGAAATTCAAATAAGCTTGTGCAATGGAATTGTTATTAACATTATGGTCACCAGTTTTGATCACTCTGAAAACTTGGAAATAAAAATCTTCATTATATGGATCATCAGTAACAATCTGTGACAACTGAACTCTGGATATGAAATCCTTATCACGAGGTGTCATGATTCCACTGAATTGCAAAATGCGTTGAACTTTTTGATGACGCTTAGCTAAACGAGCTTGTTCTTCTTCAGGTAAATCTTTGAAATTGTCATGATGCTGGCGATTGGTACGTTGGTTGTATTGCTGGTTACGTTGATTGAATTGCTGGCGGTTTTGTTGATGGTAGTGTTGAGTTTGATGGTGCTGTTGTTGAGGATCTTCTTGATGTGCTCTTAAAGTGTTTGCTTCATCTGATCCGAGCACTGGGAACTGGGAAAGATCATGCTTAGGTTGATCTTTTGGCAATTGAGCATATGCAGTTCTTTCATGTTCAACTGGTGGTTGTACTGGGACTGGCTCATGTTGAATTGGAGCTGTTTGTGGTTGTACCTGTGCTTGTAGTTGGGGTTGTGGCACTTGCTGTTGTTGTGGTATCACAGACTCTTGTTGCTGCTGTTGCTGAGTTGGTTGAGATTGCTGAGGTGGTTGTAGTGGATGCTGTTGGAACTGACCCGGGAATTGACCTTGAGCAAACTGAGCTTGATGAATCAGCTGCTGCTGGACTTCTGGTGGAAGCTGAGCAAATTGCTGAGGAGGAATCTGATTCAAGTTAAATTGAGGAGGGAATTGATTGAACTGCGGAGGTCCTTGCAAGAATCCAGGTGGGTAAAACACTGGTTGAGGAGGAAATTGTTGCTGAAATTGTTGTTGTTGAACTGGAGGTTGAGAATGGGTGAGTTGAGATTCCAATTGATCCACTGATAGTGGTTCCTGTTTCTCAGAGCCCCACAATGATTGAATTGGTAACAAAGCATCATCATCTAACGTTTGAGGAGGTTTTTCTCTAGCTGCTTCAGCGTAATTCACAGTCTGTTGAGTGTTGTTGGACGACCCAAAATCGAAATCCTGCCCAACGGGAACATCTCCGAAAGTTGTAGCATTAAAAGCGTCTTCTTCCTCGTCACTATAGCCCAAATATGTCTCTTCGAACTTCAGCTCGCTTCTTGACATTCTTCTTGCTTTTTGGTGTGGTTTTTGATGTCTTTTTACGGGATTTTGTTGCTTGTTTATTCCACTCTTTCTTTAATAATTAAAAATATAATAATTGTCGACGATTTTAGTGAGACCGGTTTTATCACGTGATTTCAACCTCGGTCAAATCATCCAAGAAAAGGAGTACAATTAATATATTAATACCAATTAATTAAATGGTTGTTGTAATATCAGAATTAATAATTCATAGCCAACTCATTTCATAATCTAGTTCTTGACAGATGTTGCAATTGCAAAGCGACAACCTTCTCATCAAAAAGACGCTAACCGAGCTCTTCGAGAGCCCTCAGCTGGTGGACAGAATTGTATCGGATTTTGACTACACGACTTACCACTTATCGACACCTGAATCAAAAGACAAGCTGTTAATCTCAATTACTCTGAAAGCCTTCAAAGACTTGAAGAAATATGATGTTTTCGAGAAATTGCACTCAATTTATGGAGAGTTTGAAATCCCTCAAAGCTCTTTCGAACCAGGTTACGATTACTCCATTTATCTCGATATAGCTAATATCAGCAATACCAGAAATGAAGAAGAGAAAACGGAATTGATCCAAAAAATTGCCCTTTTGAAAAGAAACTTGCTCGCTGCTCCTTTTGAAAAAGCTTTCAATGAATATACTCAATTGGCTTTAAAATATCAAGAAACTGGCGTTGAACCTGCTACTTCTGATGATATTATTGAAATAAACTATAGAGATGAGGAGTCTATTTATATCAAACCTCGATTCGATAGAGTCACAGTAATCTTCTCCACAGTCTTCAAAGACGAAACTGATAAGATTTTTGGTAAGGTGTTCTTACAAGAGTTCGTCGATGCAAGAAGAAGAGCCGTTCAAAATGCTCCACAAGTGTTATATTCTCATAAAGAGCCACCATTAGAAGTTAAGCACTTGATAAAGTATAACTTGGATGATAAAAAGGGCTATATCACTTTTATTTTATTCCCAAGACATCTTGTTCCTCAAAAAATCGATAACACGATATCTCAAATCCAACTTTTCAGAAACTACTTTCACTATCACATCAAATGCTCAAAAGCCTACTTACATTCGAGAATGAGACTAAGAGTCGACCAGTACTTGAAAGTATTAAACAGAGCAAAACCTGAAAACGAACAAGCTGTCGAAAGAAAAACTGCCACTGGAAGACGTTTCCTAGAAAGATGACTACGAAAAAAAAAATTATCAGTACGCTATAATGTTTAGACATATGTCCATTAAATATATACAAGTTTCAGGTCTAACAAATTTTTTTTTTAATCTTTTGATGGTTTCTTTGCTCCATATTTAGATCTCGAGGTTTGTCTATTTGCAACACCACTTAAATCCATAGCACCTCGAACAACGTGATATTTAACACCAGGAACATCCTGACATCTACCTCCCCTCACAAGCACTATACTATGTTCTTGAGCATTATGACCTTCACCAGGTATATAAGCACTGACAACATTACCATTTGATAGTCTCACTCTACAAGCTTTTCTTAAAGCTGAATTTGGCTTCTTTGGTTTCAAAACCATCACTCTTAAAACGACACCTTTCTTGAACGGAGACGTTTCTAAATCTGGTGCCTTGGTAGGTCTTTTATTCAAAGGTTTTGTCATTCCTCTTTTGATCTGGTTTATAGTGGCATGTCTTTGACTTCTTGTGACTGGTGCTTGATGTAAAATTGAGTGGAATTGGGTAAACTGTGGTACTTTCGTGCGAAAAAAAGATGTTGCTGGTTGTGAAAACACGGACTTGAACATAAACTTAAAACTGGACATCTCAGCAACTTGTTTATCTTCCAACCACCGATTTCGTCTATAAAATGAACGCTTTTTTTTGAGTTCAAATATTTCTTTCTTTTATTATTTATTTTTTTGGTCGTAAAAATCGAACATTTAATCACGTGCATTTTTGAATTCCGGCCACATTTTCTTACCCACAAAATAATTTTTAATATTGAAAGGGGTTTTGTCAACGCTTTTGGAAACACCAAATAACTCACTATAAAATGCTTAGAAGCTATTCCAGATTGGCTCAATTGGCATGCAGAACCAATTTGACACGTCAATTCGTTCCAAAACCTGCTTTCTCTCAATTTCAAAGTTCTTTTATGAGATGTTATTCAAGTGCACCAGAACTAACGCCTGAATTGGTTAAAGAACGACTATTAGAAATTCTCGAAGGTTATGATAAAGTCCCAAAAGATTACGCTATTAAAGAAGAAACAGACTTCTCGAAAGACCTTGGCTTGGATTCCCTGGATGTTGTCGAAGTTGTGATGGCAATTGAAGAAGAATTCAGTATCGGTATTCCTGACGACAAAGCTGACAAAATTAGAACTTTTAACGACGCATTACAATTGGTTATCAATGACCCACATGCCACTTGATTAACATGCCACTTGGTCAACATTATTTATTACTTATTTATTAAACACTTCTTTCTCCAGCTCTTGTAAACTCTTGTTGTAAAGTTCGTGTTCAAATTGCTCAATTTGATCATCAACTGTCAATTCATGAATATCTTTTCCATTTCTGTTAATATCAAGTTGACATCTTTTCCAGAAGTTAAATTCGCCATTCCCGACAACCAAACTTATAGCCTCACCGCTAGTTCCTGCTCTTGCCGTTCTACCCACTCTGTGGACGTATTCCCTTGAAGAGTTTGGTAAGTCGTAATTAATAACGTATTTTATAGTGGAAATATCGATACCACGAGCTATCAAATCTGTTGATATCAGTACGTTTATGTCTCCCTTGGTGAACTGATCCAACAATTTGGTTTTAACACTTGGTGATAATTGTGAATTGATATTCTGGATATTTATTGATATCTTAAGGTTTGATGATAAAATCGTCAATAATCTTGAAAGTCTTGATGTTGCTTCATTCGATTTTGTGAAGATTAAAACGTTTGAAGGGAATTGTAAATGTTTCAGCAGTTTCAATAACAGTAATGGTTTCAAAGATGATTTGGATGATGGTAGTCTATATTGATATTCTTTCAAGTTGATTGGTAATGTGAAGATTTGATCATTAGTTAAAACTGATTCTTGATTATTAACAATGATTAAACGTGGGTTGTAAAATCTCAAGTTGATTAGTTTTCCTGGGTCTGTGGTTAACGTTGCAGAAAATATCATTTTAGTTAATTTTGGTTTATAATGCTTGGTTAAATCAATATTCGAAACCAATTTGTTCAGTTTAGTTATTAATATGTTTGACCAATCTTGGAAACTTTGATTTAACAATCTATCAGCTTCATCAATCACACACCACTGTAAATTATCTAATTCAAAACTCTTCAGGTTTAAATGATCAACTAATCTACCAGGAGTAGTAATGACAATATCAGGAACATTTTGTAACAATTTTGAGCGTTCTTCTTGTAATGAGTAATCATTTTTTCCTAATGTTACTATATTCAAATCAACACCTTTAGCAATTGAGCCGAATACTTTGAAAACTTGTTGAATCAATGGTTTTGTAGGTACCAAGACAATACATCTTAATCTTGGGACAATTCTACCACTCAAAGACTGAATTATTGGGATGGTATAAGCTAAGGTTTTACCAGATCCTGTTGATGCATTTACCAATAAATCACCTTTTATGGCATTTGGATTCAATTTATTGTTGATTTCTGGTAATAGCAAGTCTAAAGTTTTTATCTGTGTAGCAAATGCATTTTGGAAATTCAGTTTGTTTAAATTGTTCAATATTTTGTCATTTATCGAGAATTCACTGAATGGTTTTGTATCACTTGGTGATATATAAATAGGTTTTGATAACCAACTCAGGTTATTGTTCAATTGTTGTCGTGTTAATTTGAAGTCTCTCGGTAGTTCAGGTTGGGGCAAGGGAATCAATTCATGGTCTTCTGTATCTGTTAATTCCTCTGAGTCTATCTCATCCAAGAGTTTAGATTTTGTTATAGACTTGTTGAATCTTGAAAAAATCGAGGAAAATTTTGGATCATTTTCTACTTCATTATCTTCTTCAATCTGTTCAATTTCATCTTTTTTAAGCTCGATTTTGATCTCTTTTTCTTCATCGTGGTCCTTTGCGTCTTCAATTTCAACATCTTCAAGCTCATCGGAGGTATCACTCTCACTTTCACTTTCACTTTCACTTTCACTTTCAGTCAACTCAGCATCAGAAGCTGTTCTCTTCACGTTTTGTACACTTTCAACCACATCTGTAGAAACAAGAGAGCTAGGATCAAACCTTGCTGCAAACATTTTTCACAATTTGTGTCTAAAGCAAATACTTCAATGTCATCTCATCACATAAAAAAATTTTATACAAATTATTATCATCTGTTAGTTATGAGCGATGTGCTGCCCCTTAAATCGATTATGTAATCATATATTACATAATTCTTATATAATCGGTTTAAAAGAATAAAGAAAATTCTAAACTTTACCCCGGAGTTTTTCGCTTTTGTCTGGGGCAAAATTAGGGAAAAAAGGATAACCTCGGATAAAAGATGCCAATATTTTAACTGGTGATTTTTTTTAGAGTTAACATTTTAGCACAAAAGGAAATGAAAGAATGCAGATAAAGAAAATTATGACGTGGGGCGATAAATTTTGAATCGTAAGTTCGGGGAAATTTCTCCAAAAGTATATAAACAGAGAGAATATCCAATTCTGATGTAGCATTAGATGTATCACTTTTATTCATTCTTACTCTATAAACTACTCTATTTACAAGATGTCTGCCATTAAAAAAGGTCTAACCATTGTCGCTTTATCTACAGCCTCGCTTGGTGCTTATTCTCTGTTTCAACTAAACCTCAAAGCTAACGAGAACAAAAAGACGCTAGTGACACCATCGTACACTTTGACAAAAGCTGATCTCCATAAGTGATCTGAACTTATCCCTCTCTCTATTTATTATGCATACGGTTTCTTTGGTCTGGTTATCTTTTAGTTCTAAGCATGTGGTTGCTGTTTATTGATTATACGCTTCTTCATTTATATCCAATTTGTAATTTACCCCATATATTATTTTATCTTTAAACACTTGTACTTGTAGGACTTGAGGACTTTGGGGACTTGGGGACTTGAGAAACACTCCCCTCCATTGACCCGCTCATCAAAAATATAAAAATATATGGAATATATTTGATTATGTAATTTATGTTTATGTAATTAATTATGTAATCATAAATGGTTCAAAAAATCAAAAAAATCACCAATTCGTATCACCATTACAAACTTTCATTTAGATAACTTTTGACCACCACTTGTAAAAGAAATGAGAGTGACGCAGGTGCTTTTGAAAGGCCGTTCTGTATGGAAAGGTACGTGTATTTTGTTGTCCTCTAGGGAGACCCTTGTATACTAATGAATAACTAGGTCCTCACGTTGTTCCGTTACCAATAGCAAATGCCATCAAGACAAATACACCAATCAGAACGAATGCTAGAGCTTGCACCATTCTTCCGCAGTTTATCGGTGTCAAATTTCAAGTCCATAATGGGAAAGAATACGTTGCTTTCGAAGTAACAGAAGATATGGTTGGTTCCAAATTAGGTGAGTTTGCACCAACAAGAAAGAGATTCAGTTATACACAGACTAAGAATAAGTGATAGAGAGAGAGAAAAAGTATATATAAAGGATCATGTAAATATTAACGTTTTTCCATTCTAGATATCCCAGCTTTTAGTTTTTCCTCTCTTAGTGCACCTGTTCTATCTTCTGATGGCCAATTATTCCAATTTGATAATCTTATAACAAGACAAGTTGCATTATCATCGCCTCCTATCGCTTCGACGTACTTCACAACTTCATCAGCACAATCTTGGGGTTTTCCCAATCTCTGTCTCGACGTTGACTTGATCAAATCAACTATCTCCTGATCTGTGGCATAATTTGTTATACCATCAGTTACTAATGCTATAAAACATTCATCACCCCCTTTCTTCCCCACTGTCTTATCTTTAAGATCAAGATATTGTATTGAGTTTGAATCACCAATTATGTATGATGTGATATCAGGCTCTGCTACTATTCCTTTAGATTTGGCATTCAAATCACCAAAACTTCTTGTGTTTTCATAATTCAAGAACCTATTCTCGCCAAATGAGTCCGTCATGAATCCCGCACTGTATTTACTCAACCTCTGTGATTCAACAAACGAAGTAGGATGATGGATTGCGTTTAATGCTATAGCTTCACCATCCTTGTCGCATAGTATAGCTTTTGTGTCTCCAACTTGTGAAACTGTTAGTTTAGAAACAACGTTCTTTTCAAAGTATAATGATTTGGTATCTCTTATGTTCAAGTTGTATATAAGTACTGTAGTTGACGTAGAGCCCGATCGTTGGGTGTCTTCTTTTGAGAGAAATTTATAGTCTAGGTCTAGGTAAGTTTTGGTTAATCTTAAATTCAAATCATCTGTAATGTCATCTAATTCAGAATCATTTGCCAATTTTGAGTATATGAGCTCCTTCTTCTTATATAGTCTTCTCCAATACCCACCAATGTTCTTATAATACTTCTCTAGTAGCTGGTAAAACTGGGTCTCATTCTTTGGATCCTCACAACTTTCGATTTCTTTATGTAGGTTCTCCATGAGATAATTAGAACAATGATCACCGCCATGTCCATCAAATACCGATGCTATGAAAGTCTTCTGTGTCTTGAGCTTTGCTGCCATGCCATAATCGTTTAGCAAAATGGGTAGCTGGATGAAGTTTACTGCAAACTTATCTTCATTATACCTTCTCATCATTCGATTTGTGCAATGACCGAAATGTGAGGGAGCTTTTAGTAGGTCAATCTTCAGCTTTGAAGAGGAGTCCTTTGACATGCTTAAATTTGGAAACGTCACAAAGGACGAGATCGGACGTTTTATGCGTATCATTTTCTCACCGATTCTATCATTAAATACAGTAAAATCTAATACTTTTTTTTTTTTTTTCAATTTTTTATGTTCTTTTCCTTATAACGATCATTAAAAGATACAAGTAATGAATTGCAAACTCAAGTTCCAGAAGATCAAGCTTGAGGAGGATGAGCGGATTCACGAAGGGATCTTCAAGAACGACAGTGTTTGGAGCATTCAGAAGGGTGTTTCTGCGTTCGAACTGATGAGAAATCGGTATACAAATATCCTTCCTTTTGATAGAAATAGAGTGATTCTGGAAGATTGTGACGACGACTACATAAATGCCTCGTGGATCACACTTCCGGGCTCAGAAATGAAGTATGTCGCTACACAGGGCCCCACAAAGAACACGTTAGGACATTTCTGGTCTATGGTATTGCAACTGGCTGAGGATGATATAGTGGTACTGATGTTGACACCTTTAAAAGAAAAAGACGTCGTGAAGTGTTCAAGATATTGGTGCGACTCTCCTCATGAATACACCGTGTTTAGCAAAGACTTGTTTGGAATAGATGACGATTTAGTGCTGAAATGTGTTGAAAATGGGTCGGTGGGTATTGATGGAGTGGATTACACCAAGTTACGGTTGAAGAAGAAGACTGGAAATAAGGAAGTCACTGTTCATCATCTGTACTACGACCAATGGACTGATTTTGATAAACCTGATAGTTGGGAAACAATTTATAAACTCAGTGAATTATCAAGAAGTTTATCCAAAAAAAGCCCTCTGATAACACACTGTTCTGCTGGTGTCGGAAGAACAGGAACGTTTATAATATTAGACCATCTCTTCCACACATATTTTCCCGGTGAAGATCCGATATTTGAAACAGTCAAGTTGCTAAGGCAGCAACGGATGATGATGGTTCAAAGTTTCCAACAGTACACATTCTTATATCAAGCATTAGACCAATTTAAACAATTCAAGATGGAATAGATCAACTATCTTCTCAAAATGCTCAAAACTAATTAAATCATTTGATACCATCGAATGAATGAACCTGAAACTATTTGGAGTCTCAACAAAGTTCAGACCAAATATATACTTGACGTTATGTGTGGATTGCCCAAACCACCCTTGATCAACTTTACCCATATTCGTTATCATCATGAGTCCTCTGTAACCTTCCTTGAAAATAGATCCTTTCAATGTTTCTTTCACCAATTGATCTGGAGGTATTGACATGATATAAGAACAGAAAGGTTGGGCTATATCATCACTATTTAATTTCTTTCTTAATTCAAGCGTTTCTTTAACTAATTCCAAATCCTGAGTTCTCGTTTGATGGAAGTCTCCAGCGGAATAACATCCAAATGGTTCGTTGATTTCTAAACACCTTCTCATATCAACGCCAAATACGAAATCATAATATTTGGTTGAGGGAAATAACGATTCGTTGAACAATGTTAACGCTCTTAACCAAGCATATTTAAATAAAATCGTTGTTGATATATTCTTGGATTTGAATGATCTAGAATACTCATGGAATATGAAATGGTGTGGTTTGTTCACAGATTTAATACTTGAACACCATGTTTCACGATGTTCAATGTGGGTTTCAGTGTTTGAACTCGATAAATCCTCAACTTTGTTTACAGGAATAGTCCTCAACTCTAAAGGTGGTGCTAAAAGAGTCGGTTTGACTTGTTCGTTGTTCAACAATTTCAGGAAGTCGTGTGCTAAGTTGATAACACTTTTACCATCAAACAACGCATGGTCGCAAATGAAATAGAGGTGGCTTCTGTTCGCAATCAATTTCCATAACGGTTCATTATCACCAAATCTAACGTTATTGACAATATCAGAAAGAAATTTATCTTGAGGTAAATTTGAATTGACAAATTTTACAACTTGATCAGTTTTGAACTTATTTAAATGGATTTTTTTGCCAATTAGTGAACAGTTCAATGTTTCATGTAGTTCAAGAACTGACTTCACATTTTTAGTAATTACTTCTTGGCTCAAATCAAGCTCTAAAATATAGAAAAAGCTGTTATACAATCCATTTCTTGTCATCGCCCAAAAAAAGGATTCAACCTGACCTAACTCTCTCAATTCCATTTTAGGGTTTACAGCATAAATTTTATATCTTTTATCTTTATATTATTAAGCTAAAAAAGGGGTCATGAGAAAAAAGCAATGATTAAAAAAAAAAAACATTCATAAATAAGTCTCGGTCAAAGCAGCTTTATCGACAAACCACGATACTCTGCCAGCAGCTAGTTCATTCACGACGGATGCAGGAAGACCTTTCTCTGGTCTTTCTAAAATTACTTTGACAATTGAAGCCTTCACAGCACCTTCAACAACAAAACTAACTCTATGAGAATGACAAATAACTGGGATCGTTAAAGTTATTCTATTAGATGGTCCACTTGGAGCATTCTCGACTGGGACAACCCATGCTAACTTCTCTCTCAAAACATCATGATCTTGTGGGAAAATAGAGGCAATGTGTCCATCCGGCGCACAACCTAGTAAGAATAAATCAAATAATGGCAACCTCACAGAATCTTTGCTAGCAAAGCCTTTTATTAACACTTTTTCGTATTCATCTGCAGCTTCTTGAGGGTCATCGATCAATGATTCATTAATATGGTATACTTTTGGTAATGGCTTATTTAAACCTGGTAATTTATCAAAGATTTCTCTTTTAGCTGATCCATAGTTAGAATCAGGCGAATCAAATGGAACCAATCTTTCATCAGCAAAATAAACGTCCCATTTCTCCCAACGAACATCATCTCTCTTCAGTAATCCATTCGATAATACACTGATTAACGAACCACCACTTATTGCAATTTTGAACCGTTTCTCTAATTTCTTGCTTTTTATGCCAGTTTGTGATGCGCTTATGCTCGACTCCTGCGTGGTACTCAATGCTTGATTTTGCGCCTCGATTACAAGTTTTGCCACTGCATCAGCAACACCAGCAAACTCTGGGAAAGAATGGATCTTTGGAACAGTTGTTGTCATCGTTTTGGGGGCGAGTTTGCGTGGCTTTAGTGGTGTTTTGCAAGGAGAAATTGGACGAATTTTTGAGCGTTTGTGTACTAGCGCGAATTTTGATTATGTCATCGGAGCATTATGTAACATTATGTAACATTTACAATCATTTAAGAAGAGGAGTTCATTTAGGCTAAATGAAAGTACCCCCACCGGATACCGGTTTTCTGTGGCCCTTACTATATTTTGGTGTATTTTAATATTTGCTATATTCATTCATTCAAAAGATATTTGCTTCTTTAACATTTTTGATCTCAGAAGTAGAAAAATCATGTTCAGATTGCAGAGTTTACAGAGATTACAGAGATCACAGATATTATATAGATCTTACTCGACGGGCCAAAGATTGTGGAAGCAGCTCGAGGATTCCGAGAAGAAGGTGTTCATAAATAACTTCGTTGACTTATACAAATCTAAAAACAGTTGTTCCAAGAATTACTACAAACAGCTAGCGTCTGGAATGGACGAATATGGAGACATTCCTGCGGTATTCGGACTACTGTACAATGATCTTCTAGAGAAGAAAGACAAGAATGAAATAAGCGCTGAATTTGACGCAGATTTCTTCAACCTGTTGCATGATTAGAGAGGAAGATATAATAAGTTATTAGTGTACCATTACCTCACTTCTGAAGCAAGGTCCACTTCATTAGCCACTGTGCAGGTTCCGTTGTGTATGTCCCAACGTTGATTAATATATCAACAGTTCAGATAGCAACATTTCTTTTACAGAAAAAGATTATAATGATCACATATGCTTGAGAAGTAAAAGTTTGATGCAAATACCTGTAGGCTGCACGCTGAGATGGTTTTCCAGCCCCATGATCCATCTCATAGACATAACTCATAGCTGATAAGTGTAACTCCCAAGTCATACTGATACATCTCTAAGAACATTACTCATAAGGAAATTCACTTTTCTCGCCAGTTAACTCTATTTGCACCTATCACAGTTGACTCTATGAACAGTAGGGCAATACTCATGTTATATGCGATATGGATACCATTGAATGGTATATATGTGACAGTTAGCTGGGCCATTGCGTGTTTAAGCCTACTTTGTCATCTTGCTACTTTACATATATAAGTAACTAGTCAGTGGACCACAACCAGCTCATTGATATATAACACATTATAATCATGAAGAACTGTACCGACAGGATATATATGTTTATATTTAAACATAATTATATGTGGTGTACACCATAGCTGCATTTTTTTTCACTTGTACAGCTTTCCGGTACAGTATGCCAGCTGGTACACCGTAACTTATACAACACCATAGTTGTGTTTCTTTTTTTAGTTGTACAGGTACCCAGCACACCTATGATGTACCACATAGCTATGTTGTACCAGATACCCGAATTCAATATAACTAAATAACTACACTAGATACTCATCGTAGCTCAACTGGAGAATGATCTGTAGATACAGAGCTTTCCTAGAGTCCTATTTGAAACGCCATAACCCTTTTTTTTTCGGAAAGTATCGTGGTTTCACAGCATTTAATAAACAAGAACTATAAAGAAACACAAAAGATTGGATCATAAACACAGCATGTCCAACCTTTCAACCTCAAGGCCCGAGCACCCAATCACCGCTTTAATGTGCAATAATCAATTTATGGCTACTCATGTGTACAGCTCCTCCATGGTATCATTAATGAAAATGCCTTAGACATAGACATTTGTTGATCATGAAGATCATTGGTTATCTGATATGGATATAAGAATCTGATGGATCAACTGCTGAATTAGAATCATTTCATCGAAATCTACTTGTCCAATCAAGCTGATACGGGTACCAGTGCAACTGATCCAGGGAATATTACAAATGATAACCATAGATGATGGGGTCATGTAGCATTGGTTCAATAGCTACCAGAAATCACATATCATACCGATGACTACCTTGATCCAATTGGGCAATGATTTGAGACCAATGAATTCCTTTTTGTCATTCCATTTTCCAAAGCTAGATTGTCAACCACCAATCTTCTCCATAGGAATCTTCAACACAGATGGTCATTGGGTAAGTTTGTTAATTATCAAAACTGGTAGAAATGAAAAAAATACAATAAAACTCATTGACTCCAAAGGGTACTCAGCTGGTCATGCAAAAGTTAGAGATGAGAAACTGAAAGGTATTGGCTCTCGTATCGCTGATTGCTTGAAATCTCAGTATGCTGGCGATACTTCAGTTGCATATATTAAAGAGATTACAGAGTTTACTCAAGTTAATCCTAGGATATCAAAAGGAAATTATCAGACACTTATGGCTGCAAGAAAAGGAAAGTCTCTTGCAACATAAACTGTTTCAGCCATAATATGAGCAGCGATTACTGTTTTCTAGATAAAATTGTTGACAACATGTAATAAGTGGAGATTTTTATGACAATTTTTAAATTAATTGCAGTCTAATTAGATGAAGAGCTTCTCGAACATTCATGTCGTGGTGGGAACTTCAGTAAAAATAGGCCAATATGAGACTTCGCTGGTATAGACTTCACATAGTCGAGATCATTCTCCAGTTGAGCTACAACGAATATCTAGTGTAGTTATTTAGCTATAACTAATTCGGATATCTGGTATTTTTATAGATTCTTATAAATTGTTGTACAAGATACAGAATACGCGCAGGATACATAACAAAAGTGAAAAAAAGAAACAGTTACGGGGGTATATACACCCGATACTATTCTAATTTACTAAATATTTCGGATTTAAATATTATGTCCGAATGCAATCTTTATAAACAAACAAATACATATATATTTGTAGATGATTAAATGATATATTTTAGGAAGCAGCTAGCTACTAATACATTATACGTCTATTAAAGCCAATATAATTTTATATCTATTATTATTTGTACACTAGATGTAGCTAGTACTAGTACTAGCTTGTGGGATAATATTAACAATATTAATATTCATGTGGATGCGGATGTGCAAGGTGTAATATAATTATTTATAAATAATATCAATTAGATGACAGCGCCTCCATGACGTCGTCGACCAACTCTAATATACATATATTGATCACAGAAATTCTGGCAAGGAAAGATGGTATTAATAATATGTTAAATATATAGATATTTCTGATATTCAGTATCTACACAGCTAGTTTAACAATGAACACTCACGCGGCGTTGCAGGTTTTCAAGAGAACCTTTCAAAATTAAAGACGATCACACAACTAGTAATTATCAATGAATATGGAACTACAGTTAAATTATAGAATTCTCTTGCAGAGAAAGTACTTCAATGGTATTACTATCTGAATAAGCACAATAGGGACTGACATTAATGCAGAAGGAGAGCTGAAGGCCAACTGATATATATAATTTGTCATTATCTTTCCTTTCTACAGCTCACGAAGTCGAGAGTGATCTGGCTCTCTTATTTCATATTACAGGCAGTCAGTCATCACGGGTCCTTGAAGGATATTGCACAGTGAGAGTTGTGGGTAGTGTTAGATAGGGTAAGTAAGACCTATTTACATTGAGGATCGTCAAGAAAGCTAACAAACGACAATCATTAATTAACCTAGAGCAATATCAACATAGGGCAATTGAGGAAATATTATAACTCTAAAAGATATGCCAATTTGTTTGTTGCATTGACAGTAGAAAATATTGATGTTCTAGAAAATGTACTCTAAATGTGTCACTCTAAAGGGCACCAGATATAAGGAATCTTACCATTTATAAGCAAAGCGTAGCTTCCGGTACAATACAAGTGAGACTCTCGATAATATGCCCATTTATCCTCATCAACACAACTAAATATAAATTGTTAAAATTGAGCCATGCGAGATCAACTTGAAGTGCATGTCAACGATTGCTAGGTGCATCATCTTTTTCAGCATCTTGGAAGTTGATTGTTTGATGTAGCTTAAATATGGATGGATTCTTATCGTTTTTCATCACCATATCCCCTTTCGAACTTAGACCTAATTTCACATCTTATAAGATATATATATATAGATTTGGCCAATGATAAAAATCTTCAATATGAACAAAGCACCACTCCAATGGGCTTAGATGTATATTCCCCTTTTGATAGATTCAGCTGTATGTATCGTAAACATTTTCATACGTACTGTATCTTTCAACTCACTAATCATATTGTTAACAGACATTTCAATGTATTTCCTTTCCTTTTTCATACCTAACATATATGCTTTCAAACTAATGGGAATTATGGGGGTTCCTTTTATACTTTTCCTAGGGTCGTTTCCCAATAACATTCCATAACTATCTTTAGTGTCCCATAACTATCTGTAGTGTCCCATAACGTTCCATATCGTCATACTTGCACATGATCAAATGTCGTAATGATACAGCATCTGCTCGCTGCAACACCCTCTCTTGATGTATCATTTATAACTTTCTCTCTTAATTTAGTAAACTGAGATGCAGCTAATGGCTTGTCATCAAATCAGCAATCTGATCTTCGGTCTTCAAATAATCGGTTTTCACTTTCCCACTAGCAACAAGTTCGCAAATAAAACAGCAGCGAATATCAATATGTTTTGTTCGGTGATGAAAATAAGGATTTTTCACTAGTTTCAAAGCACCTTGATCATCATTCCATACTGTGAAACAATCTGTTTTGATTCCTAATTCATTCAGCACCTGAGATAACCAAATACCATCTTTAACTGCTTCAGTAATCGTCATGAACTCTGCTTCAGTTGTGGACAGTGCAACAGTCTGTTGAAGTTTAGACCTCCAGCTAATTGGTCCATCAGCTAGTCTAAAAATAAATCCAGTGGTTGATCTTCTGGTGGATATATCATTGGCATAATCAGCATCAGCAATGTGGTTTTCAAATATTTCAAAACCTTCTTAGCTGCTTTCAAATGGACCTTCTTTGGTTGTTGGAGAGTTCTCGATAACACACCCACAATATAAGCAATATCAAACCTGACGACATTAGCAGCAAATAGAAGTTTTCCAACCACAGATCTGTAAATTGTGGCATCGACTTCACCAGACTTATCAGCCTCTGGTCCTGTTAATGTTTAACCAATACTAGCTGGAATATTTTCAGTAGAGCTTTCATTCATTTTTAGCTCGTTGCAAATGGTCTCAATAAAGTCTTTTAGTGATAATTTTATTGAATGGTCGGGTTCTTGTTGGTTGTTTAGACCCAGATACTTCTTAACCTTCCCAAGATCCTTCATTTTATAAGTATTTGAAAGAAGTTTCTTTGTCTCCCGTAACAGCTGATCATTATTACTTGCAATAAGAATATCATCAACATATAAACCCAAGATAATGTAGCTTTCACCGACTGATTTGTGATATAAACCTAATTCTGCCAGATTCCTTTTGAATCCAATAGTCGCAAGGGTGTGATTGATGTTTTGATTCCAACCCAAGGGAGCTTGTTTAAGGCCGTAGAGCGATTTCTTGAGTCTCAGGTATTTTACCAGGCACTTTATTGTATCCATCAGGTTGTTTCATATAAATGTTTCAGCTAAATCACCATTTAGGAATGCGGTTTTGACATCCATTTGATGAATCTCCAACGATTTATCTGCAGCAGCAGCAGCAAGGAGAATGCGGACACTCTCATAGCGAATAACCGGTGCAAAAGTCTCATTATAATCTTTTCCTTTGTTATAAAACTTTTATTTTTTTTTACCCTTCATATATTTATTCCTTCAACTTGACTGAAACCTTTAGCAACTAACCTGGCCTTATCAAGTCCTCCATCCTTAATGGTACACACCCATCTGCAGTTGATAGGTTTCTTACCTGGTGGTAAATTACAGTATTCAAAAGTTCCATTCTTAACAATAGCATCCCATTCTGCATCAAAAGCTTTTTTCCAACTGTTTCTGTCTGGCAAACTCATGGCTTCACTATAAGTAATTGGAATATGATCAATTGATTGAGCTGCAGCCATAAAACATGATGCTGCTAAGTTTGCTTTGGTATATTAAATTCTGAGTTGCTTTTCTTCTGATTCAGATTCGTTTGGTAAGACTTCATTTGTGGGCTCCTCAATAATTGGAATGGAACCACCAATTTCTAGTTCCGAACCTGTTGGGACATAAGATCTTTTAATCTTTTTCAGTTTTCTAGTCTTACCTTTTCTTTCCCTCTCTGAATCTGGAGCAGATAGAAGCATAATTGGGTCTTTTTCTAGACAGACAGTATCAAAATCATCGGCAGGTTTATCCAGAGGATCATCGATGGTCAAAGCAAGACATGCGTTCCAGTGAGCAGATGATGTTATCATTAGAACATTTGATCAGTAAAATACCTATGTTATGATTATACCAAAGACAGTTATGGAAATGTTATTACTTAGGAAAAGTATACCATCATTCCCACTAGTTTAAAAGTAATATATGTTATCAAGGAAAAATAAAAAAATAAGTAGACTTCAAGAGAGTAATATAACTACTGAAATGATATACAGGGGCTTTCTACTAACCTATTAGTAGGATTAGTAGATTACAAGATAGACGATGGAAAATTATATAGGACCTGCCTTGAATGAATTGTCTCTTGATGCACGGAAACTCAGTCAGTTAACTACTAGTTATGGCAGGTTAAGGATTGTAGTAGGTCCACTACTAGTCTACGAATCCTTATAGTCTATATAGCTATAGCTCAACATAGTTTGTTTATAGGATTCCGATGTGTTTCTTATTTTTAACTTTTGCATATACCCACCCATCTCATAGAAATTCCTATCTATCTATCGTGTTCATATATAACTAAACATTTAATAGTAAAAGATGTATAAAAGATTTAGTGAAATATTATATGGATATATAACTTACTGGTGTGACGGTGTAGGACCAGAATATGTCCAGTGATTCTCATAATTTGTGTTTTACTTATATGCTGAAGACCTGCTTGCACAATGTTTGCGTTGTAGGTGTTTTTCCATATTATTGGATCATTTAACACTAGGTTTAGCCAGCATGTATCTGCAACTTACATATAAGATGTTCACAACACAGCATGGAGTTACGTTCACAAAGGCCATTGTTACATCCAAGTGGAAGTCGATGTGAACGGGATATGTTATGGAATGGCAAAAATAAGAGGCTCCAAACTATTGTGATGATTGATGGTTTAAAACTGAATCAAGAAACAGTGAAGAACTGTACTGTACCGAATTCTAACTAATGTTTTTGAGAATTTTTGAGAAAAAATTTAAAAGGAAATTAGAAAAAGGTTGAACCAGTGATACAGGTATACATATGGACCTTGAGCAATTGATAGGCATTCATTTGCTCATCGTTATCAAAACAGACTTATGCTGCAGTAGATTCTAATGGGCAAAATAATGCTGCTTTGATAGTTTAGTCTTGAGTGAAAGCAGCTGTAGCAAGTTGATGAGGTCAAAGTGTACCCCGGATGATGGATTTATTAGAAAATAGTAAAAAAATATACAAGATGGGCCCATGGCGAAGCTGAATCAAAGAAATGAGCGTTTTTTCTAATCTGGCTAGTAAGTCATCGTCATAAGCTTCCTAGAAAAATAGTAATCACACCTTCTTGACACTGGCTATTAAAAACCCAGAAGGTACCAGCCATCTTTGATCCTTTGTGAAGAATAACTCTATGAATATTTAAGGTCTCTCTCATGCACAACCATCGGTTCAGCAAACCATTTAAGCACAAGACGAGTTACTGATCTATCTATGCAAAGGAGTCCACTCCATCAATATAGTTGGATTATTTGACTTATGACTGGTAAGTGTCAGCTAACAGCTAACTTGCTAAGCTTCAGATAGTACTAACTCAGGTTTAGTTTGATTCGTTTATGCAGAACTATATACATCAGCCATCCCAGAGTATAATATTCATGCGACCAATAGCATGTTTTTCTATTTAAGGTGCTACAGAAGCTAATCCATATACCCATTTGTACATTAAATTAGATCATCAAAGTTTAATGGGATTTAATTGTTCTCTTGGTATCGTCATTTCGTATCTTAGTTCTCAAATGGAACTTATCATAATCAGTTAGCATAGTCTCATTAAAACATCTTTTCATAGCTAATAACCGAATCATCGATTACGGCCTTCAAAACAGTTCTTGAAGGTTTCCTTGGAACATGATTACCATTGTTCACGTCGAGATTAAAGGCAATTTCAGAGCTTGGTCCTATAGCTCCTATTCTTGAATTTGAGTTTTGAGCTAAGTTCTCAAATTGTAAGTTTTCGAAGTATTGTTTTCTCGATCTAACATTGGACAATTCAACGACTTTTTTCGTTTCAGATATTGATGTGCGCCTGTGAGATATCTCTGTTGTATTAATATGGTTCAAAACTTCTTTTAACTGTAACTCCCTCAAATTACTTTCACGCTGTGTAGCTTGATTTCTGGGAGAACTGCCAGACACCTGTGTGGTTCTGTTTCTTCCAAATCTCTCCAAACATTCGAGATAAACTTTGGAGTAATCATCAGATACCTCAGAAATAGGTGTTGACTCAGAAACAGCATGGTCTTTCCTTATATTGATAGGTTTAGTGAGTTTTTGGAACTTATATGATTTGAGCAAAGTCTCAAGCACATCGGAGATATTAACTTTTTGAAGTGCCTTCAGTTTTTGTTTGACTAACTCAGATGTCTCCTTTTCAGGCAATATATGAACACGTTTCAACTCGTCAATGGAAGGTCTTCTATTCAATTTCTTAGAAAGAGTGTCATGTTTGAATGATTTTTGAAGACTATTAGCTAATAGAAAGTTGTTGACATTGAAATTAGAGTACAATGTCGCACAAGGGGCTGGAACTATGTTTCGTTGACTCAAGCTTTTTAGTGTGGGCCGCAAAGTCAACGAGAGACCAATTTTCTGCTGAATATAGAAGAATTTTGACCTAGCAATAAAGCGCTCATTGGCGATGATCCTTAAATATTTGCATGTCATACCTATACTCTGCAGATCAGGAACATCCAGGAAAATGAAGATTTTAAGGAGAATCTCTAAAGGTAGTTCGAGAATCTGAAAAGGTCCATTGAAATTAGAATCGATGTCCTTGTTGTCAAAGCTTGTAGTCAAGAAATCCATTTTTGACCCACAGTTTTAAAAAAAAAAACAATAAGCACCAATAGTTCAAGTAAAATGGGCCTGATAAAAATTCTTGCAGCACAAAGAATATTCAAACCTGGAAATCACTGCTCAATAGTAGTCTATATTCCCTATTTTCACTTTTCAATTGTTTTGAGCCATATAAACAAACAGTGACATCTTTTTTTTTTTATTAATTTCGCTTTTCATAAATATCATTTTTTTCCGTTTTGGGCAGAAGTTATCAAAGGTAAACAAAGTGTGACACAATTTAGTTACGATATCTATTAATGATACTCATCTACTGCATATGTGTATTTGAAAAAATGCCTGACTTAAACAACCTAGAAATTGGATTATACAAATATTATAAAATATCAATTAATTAATTTTTAAATATATAGATACATAATTAATAATTATAATATTGGAAAGCTGCTCATGAATTATTTATGAAAATAGAGAATAAGAGTAATCTCTTGAGGAAAACGCTCTATTTATAGTAGATACAATAGTAGCACAATCAAGTATGAGCAATAAGCTATATCTGTGGACTGGCTCATGATAGGAATATCTATGTTTATGGGCTGGAAACTAGCTAGGTACTAGTAACAATGTTATAATATTTGAACTGATCAATTCTTCACATGTTATACGTGAGAGTAAGGTTTTGTTCAGCTCGAATTAGGATTGTTGGCGCTGCGAAAGTTGACAATTGAGATCTAACCTAAAAAAACATCGAATGAGGAGGCCGGAAATCTGTTTCTGTACTTTGAAGCAAGTTATTGTAGTTAGTGGTTATGCACACTCATAGGCCATAGCCATGGCTATAGCCATACAATTGAGTACGTTCAGTTACTTAGGTCCGCAACTCTATAACAAGCGATGAGCTAAAGCCGCACTATGTAGCTTATACGATTTGTAACTGATATTTGCTGGTGCTGGCTGTTGGCATACTTATTTAAACAGTTTTTTATTAAAGATATGGGAATTGGGGTGCTCAACAATTCTGCAGCGAGGTAGATGACGTTGCAGTTACGAATGTGAAAGTGTCTTGCGAGTATGAGGTAAATAGGCACTGATATGACATATCACATTTACACACTCAAAGGAACACATAATACTAGATACTAGAAAGAACCAAAATCTATCACAACTCACAACAGACGAGCTACAAGTCACAACTCAATTGACCACTGCATATATCAACCAGAAAAAAAAAAAAGAGTAACTGTGTATCAGTAACCAGCGTTTAAAGCTTACGCTAGTACGCAACACAAATGTAGATCACTTTTCAATTTTTGGGGATTCCAGTTGAAAGTTGCACTCTAGCAAGTAGTAATGCACTGAGAATGAGTGCAGAACTGGCAATAAGTACAGTGTATATGGTGTGTTTGTCGTCGTATTCAGGTGAGTTTCGAACTATTGACCAAGGAAAAAGATTCGGATCGGACATTTTAGTCATGGCACGAAAAGCAAAAGTTCAAGTTATCATTGAGAACGCAACGATTCAAGACCCATATTTCTTGTAACTCACAAAATTCTAGTTATTATTCATTCATTACCTCTATTGCAGTTAAAGCCCATACTTAAAAGTTAGTAGTACAGCGACACATTTTAAGATCAATACTCAGATTTGGACGATTACCACCAACTTAATCTTTGAAACATGGTACTAAAAGTAATAACAAGCAAAACCACAATCACTATTTCACCAATGCACGACCAAGTATCAGATCTTCTAAGGCTGCCCCTGAGATCTAGGCTTTCTATTTTCTAATCAATGTCATGAAATGTGAAAGAGAATGCGAAAGGTCGCAGAGTTCAGCATCAGGCCAAAGTCCAAACCATAAATACCAAGTTACGAGTACTAAGTCTTAACTATAAATGCCCCGTTACTGTTAGTACGTTTACCAAGCCCAACTCTTAACCAAGGACAGCAGCTGGATAAATTTTTTTCCTATCTACTGGACCAAAGAGGAAGAGGCGAGTTCGTTTAGATATCTACTACGAAGCTGGAGTTATATATCACCATGTGTGATTAATAAATGTTATTAGCGATTCCAAAGTACAAACCATAATTATAGTACACGGTGATAGGTTGGAGTTTAAGCTGATTTTCAATACTTCAGTACTACTTGGAGTTGGTGGTAGTGGTGTACTAGGCTACCAGCCAATCTTTTTTGTTTTGGTGGGCCTAAAAAAATGTTTCTAAGATAAATCATATTTTGAGTGTGACTATAAGGCCGATGTTCATGTCACCAAGGCTGGTGATAATTACCGACTTACCGAGAGTCAAGTCAGAGGTCAGATACCAGACTCCAGAGTGCACTTTCGTTACTCGCTTCTCGCTAGACACAAACTGCCAATTGTAACTGAGGAGAAGTGTAAGGCGTCAGGTGGTCAACACAACAACGCCAGTACTGAAATCTCTACACTCTGAGAGAGTTCCCACTGTTGAATATTAATCGGTATTGTACTGTTTGAAAAAACTGAAGGAGCAGTCTGTTATAACTGCGGGATTGCTCATGGGAAACTGTGAAAACTTAGCAGCTGGTGATTGCTATTTAACTGAACTATACGCCTGTACATTGTGCGTGTAACCACCGTAGTACAGTGGAGATGTGTCCGAAGGCTGCTACTTGGAGTCTTTAGTACTTAACTGTATCTAGTGAGTAGTGTGCTAGTGGTGACTTGTGACTTGTGAGTTGTAGCATTAAGTGTTCCGCACCGTTCACTGTTTAGTGGTTCACCTATCATATCACCAGTCACCACAAATCACAATAAAGATCTCAAAGATTTTATTGGAGCGCATGAAAATGCACCATCAGTGTGATTGTGCAAATAATAGATACATAAACACACATCATACATCATTAAGTATGCATATCATCTATATTCTGATGTAGGTATCTGCAAGAAGCTCGGATCCTGAAAACCGGTCAAGGGTTCAGTCATAACTTCATGGGGCACAAGTCACAAGTCACAATTCACAATTCACTAATACAATCAGGCCATAAAGCAACCCTATATTGGAAGCTTAGGTATTGGTGAGGGCTCACTATAGGCTCTCTATAGCGGAGAGCCGAGACTCGGGATCAAGAATGGTCGCTTTAGTTCAGCAGGCACTGCACAATATTCAAGAAGTGAAAGAGAATTAGCGAACTTTTTTTGTAAGCAAGCTTCCTGAGTCTCACATATGTGCTAGAGTACAGTGATACACGTTCACGGTTCAACTTTGCAGTGTACAGTACTAAACACACGACCACTGTAAACTTTCGGTGACTCGTGAGATTGTGTGATTCAATATTCGTCGTAGTAAGCTTGTACACGTCTCCAGTCGCCACCTACGCGATAAAATTATCTTTGTTCATGTGGGCGCTGCTAGTTTTCTTTTTAGATTTTCGCGTAGCTGCCAAAACACGCGCCTTATACAGATCCCCAAGATTAGGACTAGGCGCTAGCACATAAAATGACCAAATCCAGTAATTTATGAGATTCGTAAAGACATTCTAGTTCTTAGTACGAGAGCCTTACTTGTGAGTTGTGACTCGTTACTAAGTGATATGTTATGGCGACAACTGTTAAAGAACGTCTTTAAAGCAGATGACAATGTGAACACCTTGAAATATTTCCGTCAAATAATTAGTGCAATATAAATACAGCTGGTCTTTGATCGTCAATATTCGTTATAATTTTCATTAGTGATTAAACATTATTGTATTAACTCTGTCCATTTTTGAATGGAGATTGAAGTTGTGCTTGCGAAAGTACATCAGTCTTTAGCTCTTTCTCCTGCTGTTGCTGTTGCTGTTTCTGTAACTCTATCTTCTTCAGTTCATTTTTAGTTGGTTTATTTTGATATCCCAAACAATGAACTTTACTCTTCTCACAGTTCTTACAACCTGGCTTTCTTTCGTCACACTTGACTCTTCTTTTTCTGCAAGTCAAGCATCCAGTTCTGGTTCTTCTTCTTATAGGTTTTTTTGAGTTATGCGGATGGTCATCAATCTTAGTAGCTTGTTCAATATCCATTTGATTTGGATGAAAACCATTAACATGGCTATGGTATTCTACCACCGAGTATCTGGTTTGTGGTAAAGCATGCGTGATATGAAGCCCATTACCGTCCTGAACAAACACATGCTGTGGCATATGATGTGTAGTGACAACTGGATAAGGCTGAGATGAGAACACAGGATGTTGTTGCGGCTGTACCTGAGGTTGTAATTGTAGTTGAGTGTGGAAAACTGCGATTGGCGTGGGTGGAGTAGCAGGTGCTTGAAGAGGAGCAGGAACTCTTGTTGTTGTTGTTGTTGTTGGTGGGGTGGTAATAGTATAGTGATTTGGAGACGGTGCAGAATAAACTGCTGATGGAGAAGAAGTAGTAGTTGGAGATAACGAGGACGAGCTTGAAATCGAGCTGAACCTACTCTGCGAATGATTGACAACAGATCCATAACCATAGTTCCTCTGATTTATTGGTTCCTGATGACCCTGAGAAGGAAAGACCAGTTCCGAGATAGGTGGCAGTGTGATAGATTTTTCTCTCTGCGACTTCGGTATCTGTGAACTATCAGAGTTTGTTCTATTATCTTGAAACCCAACATGAATTTCTTCGTTACTTCTCATGATCAGTTGAGGCCTTGAAAGGGATTTGTTGTGAGACAGCAAATATCCAGGAAGCATTATGATTATTTGATTGTAGTGCTTAGCAGATATGCGGTTATTTATATCTGGCCTCTGTTGTATATGATATTCAATAAGTGTATTAGTAGGGCATTTTTGTTGATCTCAGACGGACAAAAAGCAATCTATATATATATCAGTCCTTTAGATTTTCGATAAATAACATCAACGCCCTGCAGTGTTCTGTATTGCACGACACCAAATTCAATTTAAATCTAATACATATGTGGTTAGTTGAGGATTCTCCCGCATAAGAATACAGGACAAGAGAAGGTTCGGATCTAACTCTTTGTGGTATTTTTCTTTGGCGCAAGTCCATTTTATTGGGCTCAAACCGCTCATCTCATGCAGATATGATGCATGAACATTGGATTAAAAAAGTGCATCTGAGCGGTAGGTGTAACATGTAAGAGCATGGCAAGGTCTAGATATGCACGTCTGAATTGTCTTGAGAGATGAGGATCGGTTGATGAGCCTGTCATTTTGGATAGTATCAACTGCAAAGTTGCATTGATTAAAAAGAGTATCAATGAGTTATGAGTTATGACTTATTGGGCCGTATACCTTCGCTTGAGTAGTTCGGTCGTCGGTGTTGCTCCTAAATTGGCGTATTTGGTAAGTAAACAGTAAACTCTAAACTAAAATCCTGCCGAGTGTATTCCGGTGATTTGACTTCTCTCCCACCCCCATTCATTTAATTTAGTGGCTATCCTATCCAGTATATTCTCCGTCGCTTTTCGGCGTTGCAGCTGCTTACAACTCAACTCACTCACTGCTCAGCTCATTCACTGCTCAGCAGTGTGACACTGCCCACTGCCCACTGCCAACACAGGCAATAGCAAATCTCCCTTCGTGTAACCTCGCACCAACCTGTACTTCACCTGGGTTGCAGGCGTAACCCCAATAGCAGATCTTAGGATTCCAGAACCATACAACTGCTTATACAGGCATTCAAAGAAAGACCCACCACCAGTATCTACTGTTTAAAGTCAATAAGTAGTACAGTACCCTACCTTCGAAGTTCCATTCACTCACGAAACAGATTTTGGCAGTGATCGGATTTAAAACTTAAAAAAGTGCATACCCAAAGGCAGATCCTCAAGGTGGAAAAACGTCTACAATGGAAAAAGATGGCCTCATTTAGCAGTATGAGCGCCATCAGCCGCGGCGACTTAATCGCAATAAGTAATAAGTTAAACAACGAATAAGGTATTACTTCGGGTCATACCAAGTACTAAGTACCGACAGAAAACTAAAAACTACCAGTCCTCATACTACGCTTATACGGTTTAAACGCAATAGATACAAATTTAAACACATTAATGAAGTAGTTGGCAACCTTTGGTAGTTCGTAGTTTCAGCTGCCTCCAACTCAGAGGAACTCTGGCTAGTTCACACACTAACTTAATATTTTACCCTCAAAGTTCAACCCTTCAATGATATTAGACATTGATCGCTTAATTACATATATAATCGATTGATAAACAGCATAACTGCATAATGCCGGTCGATCATAAGTCATCAATCACTGCATCACCACATCATACATGACGGATGGACAAAATATTCTATAAGCATTAGGCTATAAGTGATGTGATATAGAAGCTTCGACTGGTGAGGGGTGAATGGTGAGTGGTCAATAGGGAAGAGTGGGAGTGGGAGCCTGGTGGCGCCGACTGACTAGTGACCATTCCGAACTCACTTAAGAGCAAGTCAGCTGTTGATTTGATACTGATATGGTTATATATATATGTGTTGAGGTCTGCGACAAATGTCAACTACCCACTTTTAAATAGTGATAAAAAAACTGCAGACAGAAGCTGAATCAACTCTGCGTCACTGGCTCATGAGTCCATGACTCATGAATATATAAGGTAAAAGCATGATGATAGGATGTACCTGAAAATCAAACTCAAAATTTTAACTTTGGACGATGTGATGTATTCAGTATTACCGAGCGGTATCAAATATATAAATTATTTAGCAAGTGTAAAGATCGGTGGCCGGTGGTTTAACCAATAATAAATAGTATTTTGGTAATATAATACACTACTTCTATGTACCCGTTGTTCTGGTTACTAGTGTGAGGCTAATGAAGTATCTGCTATTAGAAACAAGCATGAGAAAACGCAAAGATTTAACGTTATCAATACCAAATATTTTTGTTTTCGATTATTACGAACTTGTGCCAGAACACACAGTCGCAACTTGACAGTTGCCACTCGGCAATAAGTATTTAGGTGTCACTTGTGTGTTGTCAAAGGACCAAAAATCATGGAAACTTCGGTTGTGCTTATAAAAACTTATTGAAAAGTGTGCGCTGGCGAAGATCGATTAAGTTCTCGATTAAGTTTTAGATGCAACTCCATGCTTCTGGATCTTTGATTGAGGCGTTTCAACAACTAGAAATCTTTTGGTGTGTGAAGTCTGTGAATCTGTTGTAATTTATAGTATTTGAATTATGTGTTGTGCGCGCGTGTGCGGTGACTCGGTGAGTGAGTTAGTGACGACAGCTGTTGTTCGTCTTTAATTGAAAAATTGCATAACTGCTTAAATGCCCAGGCTTAGTTACCAAAGGTCCAAAATACTAGTATCAGTATGTCATTGTGGTTTATCTAATTATGCACTTATTAACTAGTACTTACTAACTTAGTACTTACTGGGCAAGTTGTTCAGTAGCGGCTAGCGAATCGTAGCCGCTTTTCAAAAGAGAGTGAATCACTGGATACTGATGGTACTAGTTATACTGCAAGTACGTATTAGAGAGAATCAAACTCCATTTATAGTATCGAGTCATCTGATCGACAACATAATTACGAAGACCTACGTACACTTATTACCTCTCAAGTCAACAGTGATCATCATTTGAGGGAAAGTGATGTCTGATAATGATTATTGGACATAACTTAATTTTTTGCCGTTTGAAAATATTCACTTTTTGCAGCCCAAACTGCCAATAAATTATTCATTCAACACTGATTTCTGGTAAACGTTTCATTGGGATATGATAATGATGATGATGATGAGCTAAGATTACGAACTTAACTGTAGCGCAGGTGCCTAGGGGCTTACTTATGTTATTCTCTACAACCTTACCAGTACGAAATGAAATTGGAAATTGTCTAGCTCATAATTGATTGGAACTGGAAGTACTGTGTGATGAACTACTATCATGGATCACCCTGGAGTCTGCACTGCAAACATAGCCTTTTGATAGTTGATTCCTTTTGTAGTCGAAGACTCGAAAGTTGTTATGCGCTTGAGCACAGCTTATGTATTCATTGTTAATTTATTAGTATATAAATTTGCAACTTTCACATTAGTGATAAGTCGATGAGTGATGTTGCGAGTCTGTCATAAATATTCATATTTCAGCGTCCTCTAAGCTTTTTTTTAGCGAGCGGTGGTGCACCAGGCCACCTAAGCTTGCGACTTTTTGACCAGCACATACATACAGTTCTTATACCATATATTATGCAGGTTACAGCTCACTGCAAAATCTCCGCAATCTCAGAGTTGTGCTTGTGAGTTGTGATATTAGCTACAATTTATATAGACATTCACATTAGACAACAACAGAGCTTGTGTTTGGTGCTTACTAGATTTAATAAGAGTTAGGAGGAACATACCGTATACCTCATTATGTAAGAACCTGCACTCGAGTGTTCAACCTTATAGTCATTGACTCGCTAGTCAAGACTCAAAGTAGCAGTGCACTAACTTGTTTCAGGTGGCAAGAAACACCTAACAGCCAAAGAGAGACAAAACAAGATGTATCGCCGATCTCTTTCTATTTTCATCGCTAAAATCTGGCACAAAAAGTACAATTCTCGCATAAAACCACATGACGCTCATGTGCCAAATCTGGCAGTCATAAGTCACTAATAGCCTATATAGACACAGGAAGAAATTCGACCTGTGTAACTTCCTCAAATTCAAAACAGGTTTGACTATTGATTCCGTAAGAAGAGCTTAGATACATACCATGTGGCATGTTGTAACTTAGAATTCTGAAGTCTCAATTTTAACACTGGTGTACAACATATGACATATGTCATCAGCTAATAAAGTCCTTTTTTTTAAAGAACGCACACTGCAACGTTTACTGTACAATTTACAGATGGTACACCAACTCCAAGTCTTTTCGCTTTGCTTTTCATTTATCAAAGCCCCCATGATATCGAGTTTTAACAAATATGATAATATTAACTATCAAGCAATAAGTATCAAGCAATAAGGTATCCGTATCAAGTTATCAACTGTCAGTAATTACTGCAACAGGTATGTAAATTGTAATATGTATACCATATGGACTATGTACAATGTAGGCAGTGGGCCACAAACAGGCGAGCGCCGACCGCTAGTGCATTCCTGCATACTAGCATAGCATAATGCATAACACTGATATGTAATAAGCAGTATACCTGATAAATCATAGCCAGAAACAGCGCATTTCGGCTTCTACAATTCGTTTACTCGTTTGAGACGTCGTTTCTATAGATACAGTTTTCCTAGAGTTATTTGTTATTTGTTATTTGTTATTTGTTGATTGTTAATTGTTATTGGATTTGTGGTCAGTAGGGGTCACTCAGAGTCACTACAAAGTGATTTGTGCATATAAGCTATATGTTGGTTGAGATGAAACAGAAACTAGAAAGAATACATCAAATATTCACTGCATAATAGATAAAAATAAGCGTGGCATGAGCGTCGAATACGAGTATATTTCATCTCCAGATTGTTGTCCCGTCCAGAGGCCCATTTCCTGACTTCCAGAGTCCAAATCTACACTTTTACCAGTAACTTCTACTTGAGCCTTGACTTCTGAATTGTTTCTCCGAAGTCAGGTCGGATGATAGGAGAAATTTATGGCGGCGACTAGATATAATTTTTGAATATAATGTTAGTAATGAAGTATGCCGATAAATTACTAGCTACTCTTACGAGTCAAGTCAAGACTCACGACTCAAAAATCCACAAGGTAATGACTTTGCGTACCAATACAATTGTGGTTAAATGCAACATTAATGGATTATTAGTTAATCAGGACCCCTTTAATCCTTAATCCAAGCTCGGCAGTTGTATCTTTTAGGTGTAGTGTCGTTAAACCCAAGCAAGTCTTATAAAGATGACAGACATTGATTATTTTATAAACATATATAAGCTCTGAGGACATTGTAAGTTGGTCGTATCTTCTGCATCACAATTATAGAGAATGATGCAACTGAGCGAATAAATCGCTTACACATTACAAATCCCTAGTAGCGCTGGCAGTGAGCGACTCAACGTTAACCAATCAGCTAAAGTAAAAGTAATAACTATCAGTTTATACATCAACAAACAAACAAGCGACATGATTCATGAATGCGGCTAATGCTCAATTTTTCCTCGCCAAATGCTGTGCTCGTGGCTTTACATGTGGAACTGTAGTACTACTGTACTTCTAAGTGTTCAAGATTCATTGAGGTTGTCTTATACTAATATACTTATAAAGTTACGTGTGAGGTCCCCAGAAATTGCAAATCCACAACACACTCCACACAAGTTCTGCTTTAAAGAATAAAAACGACATGAAACAAGGCAAATGAGCAACCACCAGCAATGCCAACGTTGCAACCGTAGAACTTTCACAAAACTCAAGCTTTTCTTTTTATGACAAGGTTCTGGTGGCTTGGAATCTGACTGGAAAAAAACTGCCACAGTGGCTAAAGAACTAAATACTTTAACCATCAGTGGCTAGTAAAAAGTGGCAAAGTGCAGTTTATGTGGCTGGGAAAGCGATCCACTAACCACTATTGAGTGGGCAGCCTGTGGCGTAAGGCTCAGACAGAAATCTTCTATGAGAAGGAGGCATTTCCGTTAAGAGTAACGAGCAGCCAGTGTGACTGACCTCAGTGGGTAACTCCGTGAGGACTCAAAGGGGGGTCACTAGCCACATTCAAAAAATTGTTCCATGTCACGTGATGTTCTATCATTATATGCTAAGATTTCTTGTCTGCCTTTAATAAATTATTTAAAAGAAATATGACAAGAAATTACATCTTTCGTTGATATGCAGGCTTGTTGCAATTCAATTGTGGCAAGTGCAAAAAATTTCTTCTGCATCATTTATATAAAAAGATTTGATTAGTCCTAATTCTGTTCATTAGCTTTCTAGTTGAACTGATAAAGGGATCAACGATTAAGCATTAATAATGTCTAGTGGAGCATCTTCTGATATTCATGAACTTTATGAGTTCCACAAGAAATCAGATTCCTCTGAACAATCTATACCTTTACAGGAATACAACGAACCAAATGTGACTGTCGTTGATTATGCTCGTGATCTTTTTGAGAACCCTGGAAGTAAAGCCTTAGACTATGTCAAATCTTTATTCCCAATTGCCCATTGGATTCTTCATTATAATATTTCTTGGTTATATGCTGATTTAGTGGCTGGTGTGACCGTTGGTGTTGTGATGGTTCCACAATCTATGTCTTATGCACAACTTGCTGGTCTTGATGCGCAATATGGGTTGTATTCTGCATTTGTTGGTGTGTTTATTTATTGTTTCTTTGCAACTTCTAAAGATGTCAGTATTGGTCCTGTTGCTGTTATGTCATTAGAAGTTTCAAAAGTTATTGCTAGAGTTCAAAAGAAAGAACCTGATTTAGAAGGTCCAGTCATCGCTACTATCTTGAGTTTGATTTGTGGTTCTATTGCTATAGGTATTGGTATTTTTAGATTAGGTTTCATTCTTGAATTCATTTCTATCCCTGCAGTTATGGGATTCATGAGTGGTTCTGCCTTCAGTATTATTGTTGGACAAGTACCAGCTTTGATGGGTTACAACAAACTTGTTAATACAAGAGAGGCCACTTACAAAGTTGCCATCAACACTTTGAAAAACTTACCACACACTAAGTTAGATGCCGTCTTTGGATTAATTCCATTGTTAATTCTTTATGCTTGGAAGTTCATCTGTAACACAGGTCCAAAGAGATATCCAAAACAAAGGTTATGGTTTTTCTATATTCAAGCATTGAGAAACGGTGTTGTTATTATTGTTTTCACATTGATTTCATGGGGTCTTATCAGACATGATACTAAGAATAAGAAGATCTCAGTTCTTGGAACTGTGCCATCTGGTTTAAGAAATGTTGGTGTTATGAAATTCCCTGATGGTGTTATCAGTACTATTGCTCCAGAATTACCAGCAGCTACTATCATTTTATTATTGGAGCATATTTCTATCTCCAAATCTTTTGGTCGTGTTAATGATTACAAAATTATCCCAGATCAAGAATTGATTGCTATTGGTGCTACTAATTTGATTGGTACTTTCTTTAATGCTTACCCAGCTACTGGTTCCTTCTCTAGAAGTGCCTTGAAAGCCAAATGTAATGTCAAAACCCCATTTGCAGGTATTTACACCGGTGCATGTGTGTTACTAGCTCTATACGCTTTGACTGATGCTTTCTATTTCATTCCAAAGGCTACTTTAAGTGCTGTTATCATCCATGCTGTGAGTGATTTGATTGCCAACTACACTGCAACTTTGAACTTCTGGAGAATTGCACCATTAGATGCTGCTATTTTCATCATTGCAGTTATCATCACCGTTTTTTCGAGTATTGAAAACGGTATCTATTTTGCTATTTGTGCTTCTTGTGCTTTACTATTATTGAACATCGCCTTTCCAAACGGTTCCTTTTTAGGAAGAGTTAAAGTCACAGAAGTTATCAACCCAAAGATAATACATACAGGATACGAAGAATCAGAAGATGGTGTTGAATTACAAGAAGAAGTTGTTGACGCTCCAAAGAAGTTACATGAAAGTAAGAAAGAAGCCGACAAACCAACATTGAAATATCATACAAGATGGGTTCCATACAAGAAGACCATAATAAACAAAGATGTGGAGATCCTACCACCGCCACCTGGTGTTTTGGTTTTCAGACCAGCTGAGAGTTGGACTTATTTAAATTGTTCGAGACAATATGACACAATATTTGATGAGATTAAGAGAGTGACAAGAAGAGGTGCTATCAAGGTCAGTGTAAAAGATATTGACAGACCATGGAATGATCCTGGCCCATTAATTTTGCCATGGAATAGATTCACACAAAAGAGAGAAAATATCACTATCACTGATGATCATAGACCAATCTTGAAAGTTCTTGCATTTGATTTTAGTTGTGTTAATCAAGTAGACTCCACTGCCATTCAGACTTTGGTTGATTTAAAGAAAGCCACTGACAAATATGCCGACAGAGACGTTGAGTTCCACTTCAGTGGGATCCTAAGTCCATGGATAAGAAGAGCTTTGGTGAATAGTGGGTTTGGTGTTGCAAGAGATGAGTCCTTTGATAGTGTTAATTACGTTGACGTGTTGAGCGATGAAGAAGTAGCATTTGGTTATTCAAGTGCCCTTGGAACTAACACTCCATTTTTCCACTTTGATGTTCCAAGTTTTGACTACTTGGACATATAGTCATTTGATTTTTTAGATTGATTTTTTATTTAGTTTTTTATTTAATTTTCCTGTGGTTTCAGAATAATAGTTTTTTTTTTAATGAAGTTTATCCTTATCTGTTAGTATCAGATCACATTGTAAATCAAACCATTGTTCTGAGCCATGCTGACATTTACTGAGCCCCTTATTTTGAAAACCTAGCCTTTCATAGAATTTGATAAGTGGTTGTTTAGCAATAAGACTGAATTTCTCACCAACTTTTTGATTTGCTAGCTTTTGTTTGAAATCACGTAGCAATAAAGTGGCGAGGTTTTTCTTTTGATAATCTGGATGTATAACAACAGAATGGATCCCTATAATCTTACTAGATTCTGTGTGGGAGCCAACTTGCATTGCTTCTTCAGTGATGAATTCGTCTGGGATTTTTGTGGCTAGAATATATCCAATCAGCTTCTCTTTGGAAGGGACAATTTGTTCAGGTTTATATTGGTCCAGGTCTTTTGTAGGTTGTGATTCCCTCACGAATAAACCCGACGTTAATTCAGGGCATGCTTTTAGTCTATAAGCGATTGTTTCAGGTGACGCTCTTTCACTTGGTGGGAAACCCAAAGTTTCCAAAGCGGAAATTTGGTCGGCATCTTCCAATGATAGTGGTCTAATAAAGAGGTGTGGTAAGTTTGTTGAACTTGACATAGTTTTAAGCATTGTGTAAGTATTATTTAATTAGTTAAAATGAATTTTAATTATAATGATTATAAAGTTGTTAATTTTAAAATTTAAAAATTAAAGTAGTAGTTTATATATATAAAAAAAAACAAACTCAAATTGTAATTTTTTAATTTGCTTTTATAAAAATTTGAGGAAATTAAAATATTTTGAATTATTTTAAATTTTAAT
>JAJLXD010000019.1:60224-76462 GCA_030571115.1 Wickerhamomyces sp. yHMH617 | reverse complement strand
AATTAACCGCCTTATAAAATTTTTGAGTTATTATAAATTTTAATTTTAATGTTAAAATAAAACGTTAAACAAATTAAAAACATTACTTGTTAAATAAAACTTATTTAATAAGACAATCTAATCTTTAACCCTAAAATAACACACAAGAAAATGTCCAAAATATTACCACTCGAAGTGATAGACAAATGTATCGGCTCACCAGTTTCGATATTGCTTAGCTCACAGAAACAATTCAACGGAACACTTGTTGGATTTGATGATTTTGTTAACGTTGTGTTGGAAGATGTTGTTGAAATTGATGGCGATCAACAAACTAAAAGAGATAAAATACTACTCAGTGGGAATCATATTGCAATGCTTGTTCCTGGAGGAATTAATTAATTATAAAAAATAAAATATAATCCTGCAAAACTAATGAATTGTTAAAATTGATCCAATTGAGTTGAGCTCAATCTCCATAAAACAAACATAAAAACGCTTCGATGAGGTGAAAATGAGTTTGCAATTTCAACCATTTCATACTCTTCATAAACTTTCCATGTTCTTTTCTTACCTTTGAACGGAGATTTTTTATATTTTATTGATCCATCGTTGGGTTTTAATGCTTCTAATAAATGTGGTCTTTCCTTCAAATAATAAGAGAACCCTTTAGCGATTCCCAAATCCAACGCTGTGAAAACATCTTCTCGATGCAACGCAAAGATCAAGAACATCTTTGCACTCCACTCACCTATTCCTTTCAGTTCCACTAATTTTTGTACAATCTCATCATCACTAGCATTATTGAGAAAGTCCATCGTAATCTCTTTGTCGGCAAAGACTTTACTGATGTGTTTCACTGAAGAAAGTTTTCTCTGCGAGAGCCCACACTTCCGTAGATCCTCATCCTTGGCTTCCAACACAGCCTCGGGAACAACATTACCGTTGAACAGCTCTGTGAAACGGCCTTCGATCGTTTTAGCAGCATTGCCATTGATCTGTTGACCAATGATGGTATTCACGAGCCGAATATAAGCCTCGTTAGTTGTACTAACAGGTGTTGTTTCCCATTGTGTGAACGGTTGCTTGAGAACCTTTTGTAAAGTCTTGTCTATTTTAAGAATGTGGTTGAGTCCTTTATTCATCTCTCTTTTTGTTTCGCCTTTGCCACCCCCAGAAAAAAAAGTATAAAAATGACAGAATTTATTGTTGATGTTTTCTTTGAGATCTAATTTATATTTAAAACAATACTAAAATTGCCACTAATAAAATTAATAAGAACCCAATGCAGCTATCCATTTCCATAGACAGTGATAACTTACTCCATCTGGAGATATCGAATTCTATAACTCTGAGCGAACTGAAGAATCTCATTAGGTTCGAGGTCTCCTTTACCGACTTTGACGTTTATTTCAATAGTAAGCTGCTTACAAACGATGAGAAGACCTTGAAAGATCTGGGTCTGGGTGAGGATGAATTGATCGTGGTACAACAGAAACAAGCCTACCAGCTCCCTGTGCAACAACAGCCACCACTCTCTGCTATAGATGAAGCTTTACAAAATGCCTTGGAGAATACACCAGAAGTGTTTGGTTCAATCTCGATGCTTTACATCAATTTGACATTAAATGGTACTCCAATCAAGGCATTTGTCGATTCTGGTGCACAACAGACAATCATTTCAACAAAGTTAGCTGCTGAATGTGATTTAACGCCATTAATAGACTCGAGATTCCAAGGATTGGCAATGGGTGTTGGGTCTACTAAGATCGAAGGTAGAATTCATCAAGCTATGATTAAAATCGAAACACAGTTCTTGCCCGTCAGTCTTACTGTCTTGGACACACATGTTGACTTCTTGCTTGGATTAGATATGCTAAGAAGGTATCAAGGGGTCATTGATTTGGAAAAAAACGTGTTAAAATTGGCTGGAGTTGAGACTAAATTCCTTGGTGAAGGTGACATACCAGCTGAGCATAAACTTGGTTCACAGATTCCACCTGCTGTCACGAGTACTAGTGGCACCACTGGTATTACTCCAACTACAGCTAGAAGCGACAATGAATTCCCATTGGCATCGATCAACCAATTAGTATCATTAGGAGTTTCTAGACTTGAAGCTGTAAATTTGTTAAGACAGACCAATGGCAATTTAGATCTTGCAGCTTCACTTTTATTCCAATAGTCTATATTTCGAACTTTTCAAAGTTGGATGGTTTGTCAATACATCTCTATTCAAACCTTTCCAAAGCCATTTCTCCAGTTTCATATCATCCAAGTTTTCAATCTCTATTTGAAAACTTTCAATAAACTGTCTTGTGTTCAAATTTAAAGAATTCCCATTAAATGTTAGAAACTCGTTGAAAATAGAAACCATTGACCAGAAACTCAATTTACGATAGATAGCAATAACTAGACTAGATATCAATCCCCCATTAAGACAATGAACGTAAATTGGAGCATTTGTAGACAAATCGAGCATCAAAGACAATGCTTCATTCAAGATTTCATTGTCTACGTTTATACCTCTTTTCTTCCTCTTCACTTTGGAATCTTCTTTCGAACAGTTCAAATGGAGCAAGGTTATCCCATTTTCAAGAGCAAATTGATACAGAGAGGGATCTGACTCTCGAGTAATGGCATGAGGAGTTAACGATAGTATCGTTTTTAGTTCTAATCGTTTAAGGAAACTGAAATTCACTGACCGAGGATAACTTCCCCGGTGAATCCTTGAAGGATAAATCGTCTGGAAATTGTGTGGAGGAATCAGACTCATAAGTTTATTCACTTCACTTCACAAACTAATCTATAATCTGTTAATCACTAGAAATATATAAATTGATGAATATGGTATCAACCTTTAATATTTCCGAGGGTTAAATTTACCGATTTATTAAAAAAAAAGGACAATATTCGCTTTGATTTTAACTTGTACTTAAACTAATAGAAATTTTACTTCTGAAATGGAGTATATTTATGAAGAAGAAGGACTGACCGAAAGTGGAAACAACACCAGCGAGAACCTGAAACAACTTGAAACAGGGATCTCGACCACTTTCAGTTTGTTCCAATCAAAAGCGCAATCATTTTGGAATCAACAAGCAAAGCCAAATATAAGCTCATTGATTGAAACAACACAGAAATTGAAGATTGATGAAAAGGCAAATCATTATCTAGACGATCTGGATAAGGAATTGGAGACTGTTGAGAATCTAGCGACGGACTACGCATCTAAACTGGGGACTTTCTTCAGAAATAGTGTTTCCATAAAACCTCCTTCACAACCTTTGAAGGATGATGACGAATCTATTGATGAAAATGAGGCAAATCTGCTGTTTAATGTTAGTAGTGTAAATATAAATGAGGAGTCTGTTTATAAAGAATTCAATTTCCTCAATGAGAAGTATCTAAAATTCTTGGAGACATTTAAACTTGATGATGTTGATAAAACAGATGAGCATTTAGTCAAGTTGCAATCTAAATTGAATTACACAGATGAGCAATTTTGGTCTATTTATTATTTCAATAAAGCTCCAAAAAGTCCAAAGAAAGATATCAAGAACTTGAATGAACAAGAAGATGTTGATTGGGATGACGATGAAGAAGATGAAGTCACTAATGAAAACAAAGATGCAGGTAAACCAGCAACAACTGCTGAAACAGTTGAGCCAAAAAAGAAAGAAACAAAAGATGCAAGTGATAAAGAAGAAGAAGAAGAAGAAGAAGAAGAAGAAGAAGAAGAAGAAGAAGAAGAAGCAGAAGATGACGATGATGACGATGATGATGATTGGGAGTGATATTTCATATCACACTTTTGCATAGAACAAGATATAAGCATCGGAGTTGATAACTCTTGATTTATCAACGTTACAGAGTACATTTTCATCATTGAAAAAGCACCATTTCTTCACAGTACCTTTCCATGAGAAATTCATATAGTGCCCTTCTTGAAAATCACCTTGATGATTTATGACTGAGAATAATTTGAAATTGTTTGAATCATAAGAAAGATCAAATCCATAAGGGATGAAATAATTCAATTTTGTTAAATCTGAAGTAAATCTCTTGAAACAAATGATTAAAACTGTTGGCCATTTTGTTATGGAACATTTTTGTTTAAAGGTTATTAATTCATGACAATGATCACATTTTATTTGAGAGTCTAATTGTTCCCACCTTTCAAATTCTGTTAAACAGTCTTGTAAACTTGCACCTTTAGTAATTGGTAATTGTAAATCATTACAAACTTGTGTGTTTTGTTTAACATGACCACATCCATCACATTTTAGTGAATTTGTTAGCTCGCCTTGAAATAATGAAACAGGCGTCAAAGAGTCTAATAAATAATCTAGAAACTCTAAACAATCTTGCTCATCTTCATTATTGAAAGACGGATTCAATTTGTTTATCACTGACTTGAAATGATTAGGTGCGACTGTAGTTATTTTTTTATCAAGAAAGTTATAGATCAATTCTTTAAACGACTTAGATATTAACGATTGTGGATCCAACCTAATCATCTCTTGTAGGAAGGGTATAGTGCTTAATAATGACTGTATTATCACATTCATATAACAAGTATTACCAATGTTCTGAATACCTTTAGTGAAGTATAGATTTGTGAGATCTTGACGAACAAATGATAGTTGCTTATAAATTGCACGGATCTGCACATCATTCAAAAGTTTTGCTTTCAACTCAGAATACTTGACATATATTTCACCATCAACGTGTACTTCTTTCAGATTCAATAGCAATTTCAAACAAATATTGTAATAAACATAAGCAGCTTCGTAATCATCATGTCGACTATTCTCGTAAAGTTCAAGACTCTCTTCGGCCTTTTCAACGATTCTAGAGACAGTACGTAAATCCTCTCCATCTATAACGCTCTGTACAATCCCATCAAGCTCTGAAAGCGTCTTCATTATGTACAAATATCCCCCCTTTGTTCAAAAGGTGTTTACATACAAGTACTAGTATTTTACATAAGCAACTAGATCAACAAGATAACATCCCAACACCAATTTGAACAATTACATAATCAAAAATTGTATTACATAATATTTATTGCATGTATTACATAATCATAAATGAGTGTCATAGGTATAAGGTCATCATCTCACATAAAATCTTCTGGTCTTCCTTGTTCTTTTTCAGTTGTTTCACCCTTCTTTTGAAGACTTTCATATTCTTCTTTAGCATACTCCACGTGTCTTTTGACACCGTCTGGCTTTTCTATGTCATCTTGTTTCTTTTTATTTTCGTCGTAATCTTTCTGTGTCAGTTCAACGTTGAACTTCTCTGTAGAGGTAAACTTCTTGTTAAATCTCAATGAAGAGACGGAGAATCTTCTAACGATTAGTTTGTTCATTGTGTGATTGGTTATATCATATTTGAAAATTTACAGTCAAAGAAATAAGTTAAGTATTTATATAATCCTTCAAAAGTTTGCTTGCTGTAGTTGCTCTCTCCTATATTAAAAAAAAAAATTGATTATATAATTTCTGACCTGACCTATTCATTACCAATGGAGACAAAAGAGCAATGAACAACGCATTAAAGTCCCTTAAACTGGAGCATGAGCCGCAGTATGACATAAATGATTTGTCACGGTATAATTTCAAAGAGTTGTCAAGTTTCAAGAAGCAGGTTGAATCAGAGCTTGAACAGATTATAAATGATTTGCATGAACAGGGCATCTCGATGGCAACTTCTTTATTGACGCCAGATGGGTTTCCAAGGTCAGATATAGATGTACTTGATGTGCGTTTGAAGAGAGTGAAGGTGATTCAGCTACAGAATGACTTGACTATGATTTTGAATCAGTTGCAGAATGTAATACACTTACAATTCAAACCAGCTGTTGAGCCTTCAAATGCTAAAATACCATTCTTAGTAGTTGATCAAATATCTGATTCAAGCAACTTCAAAGACAAGCTACAAATTGGTGATAAGATTACACAGTTTAACAATTTGAATGCATCAAATTATGTTGATTTAACCAATCTTTCAAAAAGCTTAAAGCAGTCTAGCAGCATCACGATAACTGTTAAAAGATCTGACCAATTCATAACAGTCACATCATTATCTTCAAATTCACTCGGCTTAAAATTAGTTCCATTGTGATGCAGTATTATAAGTTTAACCTCCATGCAAAGTACTTGTAAATGTAATTATATCACCAGATATCAGTTCATATTCTTCTTCTCCTTCTAACTCCCAATCTACATCATTTATCAGGGTCAGAATACCAGGTCTGATATTATCATTCTCAATAAAGACCTCGACATCCGATGGGTTTTGAATCATCCTTTTAACAATATATTTTATCAAATGTTTCAACTTTGTAGGTTCATCTCCTTCAACTTTCAAAAATTCTATATGATGCGTTCGCTGGTTGTTGAAAATGACATCCAAACCACCGAGAAATTCAAGAGTTAAAGTAAATGACATGACGTTTTACAAGTGTTTTTTTTGATTTAACTGAGAAGAAACTACAAAGTTTAATATGATGGTGATATAAACTTTTTTCTTACAGTACATTTCCGTACACATCCACACACCATCTACTGACGCACCCGTACACACTATACAGCCCAAAACTTAGGTGGAGCTCGCTGGTTTCTTCTTTTCAGCAGCCTCGGCCTTTTCCTTTTCGATGAGTTCAACGTAGGTGTTGATCTCTTCTGTTGATAAGACCTGTACGGCACCATCTTTACTGAGCACTGCGATCTCCACGTTCTTGGACCCGGATTGAACGACTTCTAATAAAGATTTTATGGACAGAGTAACGGCATCTTCCCTTGAAAGGTCGTTCTTATAATGTTTCTCTAAGAAATCGCGTACTGTCTTTGAGCTTCTTCCAATAGCATTGGCTTTCCAAGCTGAATAGATTCCAGATGGCTCAGTACTGAACAGCTTAGGTTCAGTGTCTCCTTTATCAAAACCTGCAATTAGAGTACTTATACCAAATGGTCGAACACCACCACTTTGAGTGTATTTCTGTTGAACACCGGCAATATATTTTGTTAGATATTCCACAGAGATCGAATCTTCCAATGTCAATTTATGAGACTGAGCTTCTACACGAGCCTTGTCAATCAATATTCTGGAGTCAGCATTCAACCCAGCAAATGTCAAGTAAACATGTTTATCAATTTTGGTAATTTTAGATGGTGTTGTTCTTGGATCTTGTAATTTCAAAGTATTTCTTTTCTCACAACCCAAGACAACGACGTCTTTGCCTTTGATACCGATTGAACACGTACCTCTCTTGACAGCTTCCAGAGCATATTCGACTTGGAAAACATGTCCATCTGGACTAATTTGTTAAAACGTTAGTATTGAAAAGTGGCAAATAAAAACATACAAATCAATCAATTCAACGAGAAATTGAGCAATTGAAACGATTTAAAAAATCTCAAGAAACTTACCTGAAAATGGATAACGCACGATCGTAACCACTCATTCTTTATCTCTTGATCTTTGCTCTTCTACAATTGACTTTGCAAATGCTTTTTGAAATATTTTTGCAAATCAAAAAATTGACCCAATACTTTAAAGCTTCGCGAATTTCAACGCTAGGCAGGGATATGGTGTTCGGGTGTATCACTAAAATTTTTGGTGATTTAGTTTTAGCCCTTTGAAACAGCCAGAAGGAATATACAAAAAGAAAAATTAATTCAAAAGCTCATCATCTCAATTTAATGAAAGTTCTGATTCTGATGGCTAATTGAAACTAGTGATTAATATGGACAAAGTAAAAAAACCGAAATCTGTTCCAAATAAAGAAGGCTTTCAAAGAGCATCTTATTTATATCAGATATCTAGTACAGCTCAAGTATTGCTTCAAAATGAACCACTATCAAGAATATACTCTAAATCCATGGATATAACACTAAAGAAACAAGTGCTCAAAGCTGACCCAAACATAAAGAGAACAAGATGCAAAAAATGTGACCGTGTATTGATTCCAGGAACTACATGTTCGATGAAATTGTTAGATGAAGGTAAGAAATCTGAGACTTTAGAACTACAGTGCAAATGCTCAGAAGTGAAAAGATTTCCAATTGGGTTGAATAAAGACTTTGTATTGTTCACTGATAAAAATGCATCATAGGTAATTAGATTTTTGTTGTTGTTGTTGTTGTTGCTGCTGCTGCTGCTGTTGGTATTTCAAAGGTCTATAGACATTAGCACCGATCCAGTTAAATTTGAAGCCAATTTCATGTGCTATTATTTCACCAAACCCCAACATTAGACCATTAATAAAGGGTAGAAACAGGTTTATTGAAAAAGAACCTAGAAACGAGGACCAGTTTCTGGATTGCGATATTTCCGTGGAATCCGAGATATGAATTTCAGGAATCTCAGATAATTCATCAAAATCATCTATTTCACTCATTTCAATTTGCAATTTGTTCAAATTTTAATCTAAATGAAATTAAATAGTGTTAATTATTTTGCTAATTTAATTATATATTTTGTTCGTTAAAAAATTTATTAGGTAATCATTACATAATATAATATTACGTAATATTTCACATGATTTTTTTATCCAAATATTTTAATCGAATTGTAAAGTAAAGCACTTTCACTCTATTGAAATTTGAAATTCACTGGTAATCCTCAACACTGAAATGGCTCCAACTGACACCGAAGATGAAGCCGACGTTGTTGGCAGGGCCTTAACTGGTATTGTTGATATTGGGTCCAATGGAATCCGTTTTTCCATCTCTTCTAAGGCTCCACATCATGCCAGAATCATGCCATGTGTGTTTAAAGATCGAGTAGGAATATCACTATTTGATGCCCAATTCAATGGCAATTCTCCAGAAAGACAGCCGATCCCTTCAAAGACAATCGATGAAGTTGTTAATGCGATGAAAAGATTCAAGCTCATATGTGAGGATTTTGGTGTCCCTGAAAGTGGTGTCCGTATAGTTGCAACTGAGGCAACAAGAGAAGCTATAAACTCTCAAGAATTTAGAGATGCAATTTATGATTCAACTGGATTGGAGGTGGAACTATTGAATAAAGAAGATGAAGGAAGATTAGGTTCATTTGGTGTTGCTTCGAGTTTTAATTCATTAAATGGATTATTCATGGATCTCGGAGGTGGGTCCACACAGTTAAGTTGGATTCAATGTGTTAATGGTGAGATTAAATTAAGCCCAAATCCTGTATCTCTACCTTATGGAGCTGCTGCGTTAACTAGAAGAATGCAATTTGAGGATAAAAAAGCTTTATATCTAGAAATCCAAAATGCTTACAAAGAAGCGTTTGCTAAAATTCAAATCCCAAAAGAATTAATGGAGGAAGCTGAACGGAAAGGAGGATTTGAACTTTATACTTGTGGAGGTGGATTAAGAGGTATAGGATATTCGTTGCTTTCTGATATCAAGGATTATCCAATCCCTACGATCATCAATGGATTCAGTTGCTCATTTAAAGATTTTATCAATTTTTCCAATTATTTATTTTTAAAAGATTCATTACCAACACAAGATTCAATATTTAGAGTTTCAGAAAGAAGAAGATCACAATTACCTGCTGCTGGATTATTAATCTCTGCAGCATTTGATTCCTTGCCACCTATTAAAACAGTACATTTCAGTGAAGGTGGTGTTCGTGAAGGCGCACTTTATTCATTATTACCAAGAGAATACCGTGCACAAGATCCTTTAATAATAGCTTCAAGACCATATGCTCCATTACTTGCAGACAAGTATCTAGAATTACTGAGAGCTGCTTTACCTGAAAAATATGTACCTCGTGAAGTTCGTGTAAGAATTGCTCCAGCTTTATGTAATTTAGCATTTGTTCATGCTTCATACCCTAAAGAATTACAACCAACAGCTGCACTGCATGTTGCTACGACGGGGATCATTGCTGGATCACATGGTCTTAGTCACAGAACTAGGGCATTGATAGGAATAGCATTGTGTGATAGATGGGGTGGTGATTTACCTTTAATGGAGGAGAATTTTAAAACACAACTATGTGATTTGGTTAAAAGAGATGGTGATAAGATTGAAATGGAAAGAATAGTATGGTGGACCAAGTATTGTGGAACAATAATGTATGTGATTTGTGGTGTTCATCCTGGAGGAAATATTAGAGATGGTGTTTTTAATTTCAAGATTGATGATGAGCTGGTTAACGAAGTTGGTGATCAAAAGAGAAAATTCGATGTTATTGTCCAAATTGCAAATGATGACATAAAGACCAGTGCAAGTGTTAGAACTAGAATTCTAACGTTACAAAAGAAAGTTAGAAAACTATCAAAAGGAAGTAGTGAAAAAGTGAAGATTGGAGTTGAACTCTATGATCATTAAGTTAGGGAAACCCCTTCTACAATAAATATAATTCTATCAATCTTTTTTTTTTCATTTCATTACATCACATTAATGTTTGACACCTACACTTTTACCAGCTTTTATTCTTTTTTCTGTCAAAGCAGCAATAATGGCAGCACCAGCACCAGAACCATCCTGAGCTGGAGTGATTTTGATTGGGTAATCTTCTGGCTTACCTTCCCAGTCAAATATATCTCTCAAACCATGGGCAGTTCTTTCTTTGAAGCCTGGATATCTGTTGTAGACAGAACCATCTGCAGCACAGTGGGCAGTTTTATGGTTTCTCTTCTTGCAAATAGCGGCAATACCACACACAGATAATCTAGCAGATCTTATACCAACCAATTCACATAAACGACTCACTAAAATACGTTCATCTTTTGTAGTTTTGATACCGACTTCTTGGAAAATTTCGTCAATAACTTTGAAATCGGCGCTTGCATCTTCTTCGGCTCTGGAGGGAACTGAAGTATCAAAGACGAACTCAGATTTAATACCAGAAACGTCCTGACCTTTGAATATCAAACCCTCGTCCACTAGATCTAAAAGGATCAATCTAAGTAATTCACCTAGGTAATAACCAGCAATCATTTTTTCGTAACTTTGCTGACCAGGTCTTGGGGAGTTAGCATCAATCTGCTTATCATATTTGGTTCTTGGAAGAACTAAATGCTCGTTATCGAAAGCACCGTATTCACAGTTAATAGCCATCACATTATCTTCAGTAACGTCATCAGCATATTTACCTTCCAATTTTGGAATGTCAAAAGCTTTTTCGTAGTAAGCACCGTTACAACCAGTACCGAAGATTAAACCCATCTTGGTTTCTGGATCAGCATAAGCAGAAGCCACTAAAGTACCTGTAGTATCATTAATCAATGCAACAACATCAATAGGAACTCCACGTTTAGCTAAAGCGTCTTGTAACATTGGAACGACATCATGACCTTCAACACCATCAATATCGTAACCTTTGGTCCATCTTTGCAAGATACCTTCGTTAATGGCGTTTTGAGAAGCTGGGTAAGAGAATGTGAAACCCAATGGGAATTTATGTGTAGGATCAGCATTTGGGAATTCCGCATCAACAAATTTTTTTAAAGAATCAGCAACGAAGCTCCATAACTCATCAGCTGTTGCTGTTCTAATACCTTCTGGCAAAGAGTATTTATGTTGAGATGTCTCGAATTTAGAACCACCCAACAGCTGAACTTTAACTACTCTCAAGTTGGTACCACCTAGATCAATGGCCAAATAGTCACCAGTTTCTTCACCGGTTGGGTAATCCAATACCCAACCAGGGATCATTGGGATGTTACCACCTTGCTTGGATAAACCTTTGTTCAATTCATCGATGAAGTGAGCAGTGATTTTTTTTAATGTTTCTGGAGAAACGTGTAATAAGTCTTCGTATCTTTCAACGACTTTTAAAAGTTCTGGAGAAATGTCTTTCAACAGTTTTTGTCTCTGTATTTCAACCTTTTCAAGAAAGCTCATATTTTTTTATGTATTGATTTATTTAATTCGACTAACCAGTGTTCAATTTTTTTGAATTGTCGAAATTTCCTTCTGTATTTATACCAACCACAAAAGGGTTCATCAGAAGATGCCCAAAAATTTGGTGATTCCCAAAAATTTCCCATCGCGCCAAAATGGGTAAATAGGAAATAAAACTTTTGAAGCGGGGACTTACCATATCGGGTATTATCTGTTGGAAAATGGCGTAAATGGCGAAAATTATAGCAAGGTTTCCCCGAGATGTTTCTCCGGAATTTTTCCATGATGGAAAAAAAAACAGCCGTTTTTTTGTAGTTTGGGCACCGTGGTTTTCTAATTGGTTGATTTTAAGACAGTTGACTCGTTATTACGGTCTGGGGTGGTATTTTTGGAGAAAGGTGATCTTCCGATAATGGAATCAATCTGGTTGTGTGACGGTGACGGGTTGCACTTGTGAGTTGCGTCCTTTGCTTTTGCTATTGATGATTTGGTGGGGTGATTGAAGTGGGAACACTTGGTACAAATGAATTAGGTCGTCCTGCAAGTTGCAGTCATCATGGTAGGTCTAACTTCTAGTATTCTTCAGAGGAAGTGAGAACTAATCTCCGGATTATTTTACTACAGGCTAAATAAAAAACTTCTGGAGTGAATGACGTTCATGTCGCAACTCGCATTGGGCAACCCATATTTTTCCGGAGAGCGCCAATTTTCGGCATTGACAAAAAATATGATCTGAGTAGAAACCGCAATGCAAACTTCAAGAAAAACACAAGTCCCGACTCCCGATTACTACTTAAATAGTAATAACAACCCAACTCCCAAGCAAACAACACATGAAACAATCGAAGAAATTCTTTGGTTGAAACTTGACACTAATCAATAGTGATACAGCACAACAACCATTTCCCAATGCAGTAATATTCGTGGGAAGTAAAAAAATCCCAGAACAATTCGCGAAACTTTTGGTGAAAACAACGAAAAATCAACAACTCAAAAAGAAAACATAAGTCAAAAAACAATTTAATAAAAAGTGACTTGTTCAATTCTTTTTTGAAATTCCATAGTTGTTTTCAAAAATGTCAGACTTCGATTCACAAACTGCTAGAATACCAGATTTTGAGCTTGCTGACAACGCTTTTGTGCTCAAAAATAAGGATCTTTCAGATCGCCACCCTCAAGCCATTGAATATCTTCAGCAGCAAATCGCCAAAGAGAAATTAGCTCCATTTTACCACTATTTACACACAGAATACATCCCGGGAGTACTCCCTTGGGATGAGGAGTTGTACAAGTCACTTTTGAAATCCAATGAAGAGGAAATTGCTAGCTTAAAAGCCACCATTGAACAAGTTGAAAGTAAAGATGAAGGTCAACTAGAAACCGCTGAAGGATATAAGAAACTAGGGGAGTATTATGCTAAAATTGGCGATAAGCAGAATGCTTTGACTACATTGAAGAAAGCATTGGAATTGACTCCTTCAACTGGTCCTAAAATTGATATAAGCTTAGCAATTGCAAGAATTGGATTCTTCTATGATGATAAGCTATTTGTTGAAAAGACCCTAACACAAGTGAACACTTTGATTGAGAAAGGTGGCGACTGGGAACGCCGTAATCGTTACAAGACTTACAAAGGTCTTTATCTATTGTCAGTGAGAGATTTCGCTAATGCTTCTTCCTTATTAACAGATTCTTTAGCTACTTTTACCTCAACTGAGATCGCAACTTATGAACAGTTAGTAACATACGCATCTGTTGCTGGTGCTATTGCATTGAGCAGAGTTGAATTGAAAAGCAAGATCATTGATGCTCCGGAATTACTATCACTTCTTCCAACAACTCCTCAATTGGAACCAATCTCTGCATTAACCATATCTTTATACACCAGTGATTACTCAACCTATTTCAAATATTTGCTACAAACGAATGACGAGATCTTGATTCCTTCAAGATATCTTGCTATTCATGCCAATTTTTACGTTAGAGAAATGAGAAGAAAGGCCTATGCTCAATTGTTAGAAAGTTATAAAGCACTCTCGTTGAAATCAATGGCAGATGCATTTGGTGTATCGATCGAATTCCTTGATGCCGATCTGTGCAAGTTTATTCCAAACAAGAAATTGAACTGTGTCATTGATAGAGTTAATGGTATTGTTGAAACAAACCGTCCAGATAATAAGAACGCTCAATATCAACTATTGATCAAACAAGGTGATGGTCTTTTGACTAAACTTCAAAAATACGGTGCAGCAGTTAGATTGAGTGGGGCTGAACGTGCTACATAGATCAGTCATTCAAGTAAATATACATGATATTAAAAAGCACTTTATTTTTTTATTTTTAGACATAATTCTTTTCACGACTCGAAAACATCCATTGGACCAAAGTCGCTTGAGCAACACTGACACCGACACTGAACACAATGATGATAACAGACATCCAAAAGATTCTTGATGAAGTTGATGCGACAGTGGACATGTTTCTCCACTCTCTTGCTCTTAGGTAGTTTAAAACACGATCAATCTTATTTAGATTTCTATCAATCTCCCCAATGGAGTGTTCTACAACAACTGTATCTTTGTTTCCAGAAGTTCTGGATTGTGCGTCTTCATCAGCTTCCATGACTATAGAAAATTCAACTTTTTTCAACTGGTTATATGGATTGCTGAAACAGAAGGAATATTCACCTAAGCCAAACGTTTTTAGAAGGAAATCAGCATACTTCTCGTTTTGTTGCTTGATAATGCTTTCACCTTTAGGGCTTGTGATTTCGAAATCCAATTCAAATTGACCACCATATAAAACTTGGTAGTTGATCACCAAAGTATCCTCATCATTTTGTAGGTTGTAGTAAACACACTCTTTCCCAAATGCAGGGATCGCTAGAGAAACGCGAGAATTGGCTGAAACAATCGTAGAAAAGAATGCAAGAAAACTCAGCGAGAAAAAAAAACTTGCCAGCATTTTCAAAGAGTTTGTTAAAAGCTTTTTACAAACGAGTTTTGTTAACGTGTTTTTGCTTTTGGTGAAAGGTTTTTTGACGTGTTTACTTTTCTTTGGACACGAAAAAGTGTGTCTCTTACCAGATCATCGATTATGATTATGTCAGCATTAAATCATTTATCACGTGATAAATTTTCTTATATAGTGAATGATTTTTATGTCATTTTCCTCAATGGATGAGGTTGAGGTTGAGGTGTTAACGGAATCTATTTCAGCCTTCTTGCCTAAGAACATCATTCTCTGTAGCTCCTGTATTGCTTCTGTGTCCTTGAAGTTTTTGTCTTTTAAGAAGCGAAGGCAAATGAAATAATCTCTTAATGGTAACTCCAAAGAACTAGTAGTGAAATCCATGATTGAAGCTTTTGAAAAGCTCATGTTTGGACATTGAGCTTTGTAGATAGTTAATATGTGAACGCCATATGGATCCATATCAGCTATTCCGATAACTGGAAGATCTGAATTTGACCTGGTTATTTTATTTAAAAACTCCTTGGTCAATTGATCTGGGAATCCTTTTCCTGTAATTAATAACATGTTTTTGCTCATATGGTTAACAAGAGTATTAAAAACCGCATCTTTCTCAATTACTAAACAGTAATTGACTGATTTATCAACTTTTATATCAACAACGTTGTATAATCTTGGAATCAATTGAACTCCATTTGACTGGAAATAGTCCTGTGATTCGTTACCTTCTTTAAACTTCAAAGATATATTACCACAAAATAAACCTTTCTGTGCAGCTATTGCTCCTAGTTCATCGTCTTTGAACTGTAAAGAAGAGCATAACGTTTTTATTATCATATCAACATTATTCTGATTCTCAAAGAGCTCAACATCTTGATAGTAGATATCTCTTCTGGTTACTGTATGATTTTTCAGTAAGTTCTCAATTAATATAGATAAAACACGGATCAAACGACTAAAATTTTGAGCTTCTTTCAGTTTTTCAGAGGGGAATTGGATAGTTTTAGGTATTGAACGGCTAAATCAATTAATGTTAGCAAGACCTTTTTATTTAATAGCGGCAAATACACAAGGTATATCAAACAATTTAGTCTCTGTAACATCAAAAATTACAGTAACAGAATTACAGTTATTAAGACCATTTGAAACAAGATCCTTTAAAGAGATGAGTTTCTCCAACGGTGTACGTCTAATTTATTATTTATTGTTGTTAGCAATGATAATCACTTCCAATCAAAAAGCCCATGGGATAAAAACTCACTTCAACGTTAAATCTGCAGTGAAATGAACAATTCTGGAATCATTGAATGAATCTTTGATTATTTTTGCACCTTTTTGACCAGTGAACTCACTAAATTTATATGAAATTGGCGATTTCATCTTCATCTTCATCTTCATCTTCACCAATTAAAAGTTGTCAATTTAAAAAAA
>JAJLXD010000019.1:22047-60174 GCA_030571115.1 Wickerhamomyces sp. yHMH617 | reverse complement strand
TTTTGCTTTTCCTTAAAAATCCGGGGTTGATAATTTTATAATTAAAAGATAAAGAATTGATTAACTGTGCCATTTTTACATTAATAAACCACCACAGTTCATAAGATGTTATCAAAGTTGTCTAGAAGTCTCGGAAGAAAGTCACTTGTTCGTTTCTACTCTGGGAAAAAGAAGGAATACATTGAAAACAATGTGAAAGTGATTTATAACGATGTTTTCACTACATTTAATTTTGATGGTTCTGTCTTCAGTTTCCACAACACGTTTTTGAGGGATTCTTCAACTGGAACTCTTTCAATAGACCCAAACTCTGGTCAGAAACTGTTCACTACCGGCTCGATTGTTGGACAGTCACCAGTTGAGATAAAAATTCCTGATAAGGAAACAGTTAGAATCAAATGGCCAGATGACGAGTGGAGTGAGTACAACTTGGACTTTTTCCACAGACATGAGTCAGTTGAATCCAGAAAGAAAGATCTATACTTTCAGGAGGATGTTGAGATTTGGAGTAAGAAACCTGAAATCGATCAATTGACTTTTGATTATGAGTCTTACCTGCACTCAAATGAAACGTTAAAGCAAGTTCTTATTGCATTGAACAAACATGGTATCTGTTTGATTGACAACATTCCACAGAAAACAGAGTCAGACCATGACAAGACTCCAACTGTTGAGCAGCTTGGAGAGAGAATCGGTTATCTCAAGAAAACCTTCTATGGAACTGTGTTTGATGTAAAATCTAAACCAAACGCTACGAACATTGCAGACACAGATAAGTTCTTACCTTTACACCAAGATCTGTTATACTATGAGTCACCGCCTGGTTTGCAGCTATTGCATTTCATCAAAAATCAGGCAAAAGGTGGTGAAAACGTCTTCACTGATGGATTTGCTGCAGCTCGGTATGTTAAAGATACTGATCAGGAAGCTTATATGGCGTTATTGGAGGTCCCAATAAACTACCATTACAACAGAGAAGGTAATCATTACTTCCAAGGAAGGTCTCTTGTTGTTGAAGATAATAACAACCACTTCAAAGAAGTTAACTACTCACCACCATTCCAAGCACCTTTTGATTTTGGGATCACTACACACCATTCTCAGAATACTGGAGTCAAGGATTTGGGAGACCGTCATATTTTCGAAGATTTCTTGAGAGGAATAACACTGTTCGAAGAGTACATTAACAAAGATCAAAACAAGATCAAGGCTAAGACGAAAGAAGGCACATGTGTCATCTTTGACAACAGACGTATCCTCCATGCTAGAGATTCATTTGATGTAAACTCAGGCGAGAGATGGCTCAAGGGCTGTTACCTCGACAAAGACACTTTCGAGTCCAAACTGAGAGTGACGATAAATCAAACTTCCTGAATAACTCTCTGAATAGAAATGAGGCAATCAGCAGTTCCAACATAAATATATGTTAACCTCACAATTAATTTATTATAATTTATCAGTTCTTCTGTAAAATAAAAGTAATCAATTATTGGTACCTTAAAAAATTTGACACATAAAGTGATTTTTGTGATATCAATTTAAGCACGTGATCAGTCACGTGATAATTTTCACAAATGGAATTTTCGCGTTTTTTTTGTTATTAAAAAAAAAACACCAAAAAACACAAAAAAAAATGATGAAATCAACAATAAAAAAAAAAAAATAAACGAAAAAGTTCACAAACAGGACAAATCAAAACAAATACAAAAAACGTACCAAAAGCTCGAAAAGAACTCTTTTCGCTGGTGAACTATTCAAAGGATTTCTTTTTTCGATGGGCGGGCTCCAAACAGAAAACTATCAGGACTTAGTAACATACCATGTCGCGTTGAAGCAGTTTCTGAACATGTCTAATGCATCTTCAAAGGCTAACACGTCCCGTGCTGCTAAAGCCAGAGATAAATTGTTGAAGTTGTCGCACTCCCAGTTCTTTGAGTTGAGTACAGATGTTTATGACGAGCTGCAAAGAAGAATCGACGAGTCTAGCAATGAGCCTGACTTCCTATTACCAAAATCGTCCTTTCATCCCAAGAGAAACGAGGCCAGAGAGAAATTGGGTTCGTTACAACAGACAAGGTTCAGAGATTTAGTCAGTGATATTCTTTATGAGATCGAAAGAAGAGGTTTTCACAAAACATCTCTTCCTCCTGCTCCTGTTCCTTCAGCCGCACCTGCTGTTATACAGCCTGAGATTTCTAGCGCTTCTTTGGCTCCACCAAAACAATCAAACGACGCTGCAAAGCAAGCTGTTGTTTCTTTGCAATCAACAACAGTGATACCCACTGAGGCAAATATGGCTTGGAGTAGTGATGAAGAAGATCATGATGAAAAGAATGATAAATTCGACTCAGATCTGAAACAGTTCAACCCCAATCATCACCCAAGTCGTTCGACTCAAATCACAAGTCCACCTACCATAAACAGAAATAGTTCTAATGGTGATATAATTCCAAACTCTGACAAAAATGGTAAAAGCCAAATCTCACGTGGAATGTCGTTGTCCAAGATCAGACCAAATAAAGATCGTGATATTGAGCTATTGATCGAGGAAGGAACTAAAATGGATAAGAAAATTACTATTTTGGAACAAAATATTAACCAGTTGGAACAAAAGAACATACTTTTAAATTCAAAAGCTGAAAAATTTCAATCTGAATCAAAGGAATTGTTAAGAGCCAATGAAAATCTGAGATCTCAAATTGCATCTTTACAAGCACAACTAAAGGAAAAAGACTTACATATCGATAATGTAACGAAAAAGATCAATGACTTGACTTTGAAAGATATAAAACAACAAGAAGCCCAATCTGGTTCACAAGACAACGCTTTATTAACTCAAAATAGCTTTAACGCGATTGATGTAAATGAAACTGCTGATTTGGTTAAAGAAATCGAGTCTCTGAAATCAAAATTGGATCATTATAAATCTCAAAAAGTGGATGAGCTATTAAACACAGATGAAGGTTTCCATAACATTGAGAACGTGGATATCCATAAGAACGGTTTGGTTCCTGTCAACGTCTTCAAAAATTTCAGACAGTCAATTCTTGATATTCTTCTGAATTTGAACGATAGTTATAAATCTAAGAAGGATATCGACTCACACAGATTGTTTTCCTTGGTTTCAAAAGTATCAAGCTCCGCTACTAAGATATCAAACTATTCACCACACTCTGAAAAGGCTGAACTGATCCGTGCCGCTGTTTCGCATGCAATCACTTCTACCAGATATTTTGCTATATATGGTCAGCTGCTACCAAAGTTAGTTATTGAAAGTTCCTTGAGTGAAGTTGCATTTGTTGTTTTTGATTTTATTTCAGATGTGAAGATTGGCCAAGCTGATGGTGAGGATGTTACAGATTTTCTTGCAGATCAAAGCTATGAAACTGATTCAGAGCCCCTGAACAAGACATCAAATGATTTAGAACAGGTGTCACCGGTGAGGCCATTGAGAATGGCCAAAAAAGTTGATAACTCATCTGATCAGAATATTTATGGAAAGCCACTAAATTTGACTATTAATTCAGAAGCTGCGAACAATACCGAAAGAAAATTATCAACTTCACAGAGCATTCAACCTCCAGCAATCAATAGAAATTCGAATAGATCGTCCAGTGGTACTACTCCTATAAAGACCGGGTTTCCTTCATTAATATCGAGATATTCTCCAGAAACCAGCAAGAAAACGGAAACAAGTGATAACCCAACTACAGGGTTGAGAAAATCTTCTTCTGGTAACATATTACTGAAGGTGAAACAATTCGAGCAAAATAATCAACATGAAGAGCTTTCCAAAACCCCATCGCCATCTAGTAACAAGATACATGTGAACTCTCTACCTGAATCAGTTGTTGGTAAGTTTGGCAGAAGAAAGTCAAGTGTTGGTGAATTATATGATAATTTTGTTGTTGGTTCGCCAAATAATGATACAAAAGAAATTACAGTGAATAATGCGAATGCTGAAATAGTCCCTGTTTCTCTTGATGCTAAAGATACTTCCACTACAAACAATAACGAGAGACTGACTAAAGGAAACAGTGACAAAGCAACGATTGGGTCACATTTTGAAAATGTGCAAACAAATGATGCGGGTCACAATGGAGTTGTGAATCCAGCTAACATCAAAAGCTCGGATGCCTCTAATGATCGGCCTGCGAAACAGAGACAGCCACTAAAAGATCATGTTTCAAACAACATTGACGTATCCTCAAGTGGAAGCCAACAAAAGCTTAATGGGTATATGGAGTATGATGATGATGATGATGATGATGATGATGCAAACATTGAGAGACCAATTGTGAATGGAGGTCTCAAAAGCTCGAATGTTTCACAAAAAGAAGTGCATGATAATGGTAAGTTAATCAGTCCCTTGAATATTAGGGAGAATAACGCACTTGGGATCAAAAAGGGTCCAAAGTCCGATTTTGATATTGCAGAGTCAGAAGCACATGATTTAGTAGACAAATTGGCTATTGGAAGAAGTTCAGAAAACAATAACTCTGATATTCATGAAGATTACGATGATCTAAACGAACTTCCTGAATCTAATAATGACGAAATAATCCAATCGCTTGCTAAAGACACTCAAAGACAGCTTTCGAAAGATCCAGTTGGCGGTGCTACCACCGGTTCCAATGAGAAGATAAATGGTGCTGAACGGACTGCTAAGGCTATCAAAATCACCAATAATCAGCATTCTGCCAGTTCTAGCTTCTCTAACAACACAATAGCGAGAGATGTTGTTTCTGAAGTTCCTAGTAGCCATTTGAAACATAAAGAAGATCTAGTGATTAGAAAGCATAGTATAAGAAAAGTTGATATACCACCTAGCAGTTCAGCTACTCCAATAATTACAAATGAGTCCAAATTCGCTAATACGAAAAACAACACTGGAGATTCTGTTATCTTGCAGAATGGATTTACCAGCAGATCAAAAGATGATGCCAAAGAAGAGGAAAATCACAATGATGTCAGTAGCGATGAAGACAGTAATGGCGATGATCATGGGGATGAATCCTCAGAGTCCGAAAGTGATCAGAGTCCAATTTCACGGAAAAGCAGATTTGCTGATGGTGAAGAAGACTTTAATATCAACGATTTTGATATTGAAAACCCTGACAACACATTATCTGAATTACTATTGTATCTAGAGCATCAAACTGTGAAGGTCATATCCACTATTCAAACTCTATTGGAGGCTATCAAGGCAGCAGGTTCTACTAAAGGAGAGTTACGTATAGGATCAAAAGCCATTGATAGTGTTATTATCCAAATGGTTGAGGCTACAAGCACAAGTATGAACCAAAGTCGTAATGTCCAATTGAAGGAACATGGATCCTGGGTTGTTGAGACTTTAGATACAGCTGGTAGAAGAATGAGAGCACTTTGTGGTAAAGAAGGCGAACAGAAGGATGATGACGAATATGCAGATAAACACTTCAGACAAAGATTAGCGGGTATAGCATTCGATGTTGCCAAATGTACCAAAGAGTTAGTAAAGACTGTTGAAGAAGCTAACCTGAAAGAGGAGATTGAGCATTTGAACAAGAAACTAGTTTTATAACGAAACGAATCAACGATCATGTACTAAAATCTAATAGACGTGTTTTTTTTGGTTTATTGTTTATTGTGATTACCTAAATGAATGTAAACACTTTGTTTTGAGATGTGCTCTTATCTTTTTTTTTTTTTTTTTTTTTTTTTTTTTTTTTTNNNTTTTAAATTTTTATCTCACATCATCAATTTCTACCCCACTTTTGTTTTTTGTTAAAAATTTTGTTAAAGTTTATTGTCAAATATTTCAATAAAAACCTAACAAATATTCCCCTCATTAGTTTCCTCATTAGGTCTCCCAGTCAGCCAGGTGTCTTTTGGTGGAGTGCGAGTGATCAAATTAGATTATGTCAGCTCAAATTTGAGTGCTCTCTTATAAACAATAACAAACCGCTGTCAAAGACTTTCCGACGATGATGTTCAATTTCAATGATTTTAATCAACGATGCTCACAACAAGCAATAATATGAATGCTAAAGTCAACAAGCGACTAGACGGTGTTCCCGACAATTTGGGCAGAAATGGCACAACGCCGTCTGGAAAACCTCGTTTGTTCGTGTGCACAGTGTGCACTAGAGCTTTTGCCAGACACGAACATTTGAAGAGACATGAGAGATCTCACACCAAAGAGAAACCGTTCCATTGCGGTGTTTGCCAAAGGAAGTTTTCCAGAAGAGACTTGCTTCTCAGACATGCACAGAAATTACATGCTGGTTGCGATGACGCTGTTAGAAGATTGAGAAGACGCTCTTCAAGAGCTAAATCGATAACAATTGTTAATGGAAAAGAAATAGAAGAAGAAGAAGAAGAGGAAGAAGACCAAAAAGGAACGAAAAGAGTCAAATTAGAGGAAGGTGAGGAAAAATCAAAGAAACGTGGTGAAAACATTAACTATTTTTTGCAGAGCACGAACAATATCGATTTCAATCGCAGAAGAACTTCTTTTAGTGCTGCTTCAGGCGCTAATTACGGTAGCTTCCCTAGCAAGCCAAATACAACGTATTCAAACGCCGTTGAGTTTTCAACACCTCAGCTGCTTCCTGTCGATCTCGGACTAGGTAATGAAATTAATGGTCACAATTGGATGTCTGACCTGAATAACATACCTGGGTTGGATTTCTTGAATAACTTTTCATTATCTGATGCCAATAACAATCACAATAGTAATGGTACTGGTAAAAATTTAGTAGAGTCTGTGGCTCCTACAACTTCTGTGTCTCATAATGGCTCGTCAACATCCTTGGCCTCGGGTGTTTCCCCTTCAATCAAGTCTAAAAGTTCTAGGAAAGAAACTAATAAATCCAAGAAGGACGATATATTTGGTTACTCTTTTTATGATGATGACTTTACCCTTTCAAATCAAATGGAGGACTTCCAGAACATGAAATTGTCATATCCAAAGTTTCCTTCGACCTATCTAGCGGATGAGCATTCCAGTTCCTCTCCTGATGGAAGAGATTCAAGTAGTCAATCAAACTTGAACGGTTTCAACGAATATGAGTTACTTTCTGAATTAGAAATTCCAAACTATGAGGAAAAGATATTGAGTGTTGGTTATTCATTCTATGAGAGTAACGATTTTGCTTCTTCGACTATATCACCTTCTGCTTTAGCTTGGAAAAAAGGCCTTAACTCCAATGCTCCTGGAAGTAACTTGAAACATCTGAATTCAGATGTTGATATGGATATGGGCTCTCCTGAAGATTCAAGAATCACAAATGAACGACTACTAAATGGAGGTGAAGATAACGGGCTTTCAAACAGTGTTTTATTCACACCTAGCATGTTTGCTAGAATTCATCTGGTATTGAAAGAATATCCGTTTGTTGGATTGCCACCACCCGAATTACCTCCAATTGAGAAGCTTAATCAATTTGTGGAAAGTTTTGAAAGCAAATTCTTATTGCATTACCCATTCATTCATAAAACTGTATTGAGTGAAGTTGCAATGTTTTCATATACGAGAGGAAATGCTGAATTTGGAGAAACTGAAACTAATGCAGAAGATTTTTCGAGTCTTGTTTGTTTGCCTTTATTGGTTGGAACTATAGGTGCTCTTTATTCAAATGAAAAGAGACATGCAGCTGATTTATATGAGATTTCCAGAAGATGTATTCATGTTTACTTGGACTCCAGAAAAAAGAACGAAGATGCTGAAAGATCAACTACACACAATAGTCCATTATGGTTGGTTCAATCCTTGGTTTTGAGTGTTTTCTACGGTTTGTTTGCAGAGTTTGATCAATCTGATATGAGTGTTATTCTAAGACAAGTCAAAGCATTGTGCACTTTGATCAAAGTTTCCAAGTTCAATCTTGTGAAATTCAACCATGAGAGTATTGAAATCAACAAAGAATATTTCAAGGATTATATTCTTTATCAATCAAAAATTCGGACTGTTTTCATGATTTTCATCATTTCTAATATTCTAACCTGTGTCTACGATTTGACTCCTTTCATTAAATATAAAGAGATCAAATGTGACTTGCCTGACTTAGAGAATTATTGGAACTGTGTTAATGTCGATGAGTTTAAAGTGAAATGTGTTGAGAACAGTAATGTCACTTACAGTCTTCATTTAGAAAAAATATTGAACGATATGTTAATGAACGATCATATCCAATATAAAATCTCGGAGTTTGGTTCGAATATTTTGATGTTTACTGTTTTACAGTATTTTTATTTCAATAAGAAGAATTCATTAACGAATTTTTCAGCTGGTATTTCCCCATATCATTCCAATTCTTCAAACTTGGTTAAGAATTGGAAATGGGAAGATCTATTAGTAGATCAAGGGAGTGCTATAAATTTGGAGTCTATTCTGTTGAAGAATATTGCTGTTATTAGATCTTTACAGATTGATGTATCGAAGGTCAAACAGATGATGTGGAATAGAAACTGGAGAGAATTATCCCTTGAATTCTTGAATTTGAATCCTAAAGATGACGATTTATTAGATGCTTGTGATTATGCTATACGGACATTAAGCTTAGTATTTATTAATGATCAAGATTCGTCAAATTTCAGAAAGTGTTTATCATTGAATTGTCAATTTTGGTTTTTCAACTTTTTTTATATTGCTAAGTTTTTATACCGTTTTGAAAGAAGAATGATGAAGTTTAACAAACAAGCTATTAAGAGCAACGAATACAAACAGATCCCAAAGAATTTCTCAATTTATTTGAAAATTGCCAAATTCCTAGCTGATTTAGAGCAGATTTTCATCAAGAACTTCCAATATCATGACGTTGAATCGAAACTTGCTTTAAAAGATTTCGATCCTACAAGATACAACTTTGGTGTTTCACCTAGACTGCTAGAGGTTGAATATCCAAGAGATGTTAATATGGAACAAGTTGTTCAAGTTGTGAAGTTGAGATTAAGTTCTAACATCCTGAAAATTGGTGAGTTTGTATTCAATATGATTTATGAAAAAGAGATGAATTTCAATATCTTTAAGAGTTTAAGTGATGGGTTATTCCATTTACGAGTACATTTAGAGACAGAAACATGATGTTATGGCTAATAATATGTATCCCATCCCATATATATATATATATAATGATAATAATGATGATGATAATTAATATAGTTCTTAAATGTATGTCACGGTCAAACATTTTTCACTTCAATACTTTTGTTATAGAGTTCCAAGCTTTCCCATCAATTATACATTGGACAACCCACTCCCAATCAACTATTTCTATTTCCACACTTTTGTTGTTTGTAATAATATCTGTGATCATCATCGATTTGGTTCTATTGTTCTTTTTATTAATTAGTTCATTGAGAGATCGTTGTAAGGACTTGGTCACCCCATAAAATAAAATCCTTGAGTCTTGATACTTTGCTAGTTTCGAAATAAGATTAGTGTAATTAGTCAACGGTAAATGCTCGAAAGATTTAACACCTAGAAGGTGGAATAAAAGTTCAGCAACATCGTGCTTCTTTCCTGTATAAAAGACATTAACACCTTCCAGAATCTTGTTATTTGCCAGTTGGTCAAATAAACTTTGATCTTGTTCCCAGTTAGCTAAGAACCTCACAATATCAGCACTCTTCACAGTCCCTAGCTTTTCAGATTCTCCAGCTGGTAAAAGATAAGTAGTAATGTTTCGGAGAAGCTCACCACTCGCCATGCAATCATTAATGAACCGATCAGATAACAATGGCCATCCTAACGCTAGAGCCTCTAGATACTTTAAGCTTCTGGAGTATCTGGTGGTTATGACTGCAGCAAATTTATATTTGGTTAAAAATTGTTTCGGTATAACTTTCAGTCCTTTGTCAGTTTGTGAAATATCTAGTAAAGACGAGAATCCATCTTCAACAATAACACCACCATTTTCCAGTATCATATCAGCAACTTCATCTTTTTGATCACCCGTTATCACGAATAAACAGCTAGCGAAGATATTTGACTTTAGATCCTTTTTCGAAATAGTCTGTGTCAGTGTTGACATTGAAAATTCAGGTTTTAATGGATATGGTCTGGTTGCAACCCTAACATTGTCAACACCACCATATCGTTTTCTTTTTGCCCATTCTTCCGCATCAATCGTGATATCAGCAATTGCAAACAAAATCTCATCATCAAGTACAATGTTTTTCCGTTTGTTCTTCAACTTCTTTGCCAATACTGTATCATAGCCTCTAAAGCATCTTATCGTCTTCACGTTCGGATCTGTAACAACACATTGAAGACCTGTTACTAGATAATTTTGACCCATGAACATCACTCTATCCCCGATTCTTAGATCTAATAGTGATACATTGGCTAGTGTATCGTAGCTTCCATCACCAAATTTTATAAGGAACTTATTTTCAGTTTGACTAATTGCAATTCCAGGAATATATCTTTGGAGGTAGTCACACCATACATTGTTATGGAATAGGATAGTATCACCTGTTAGATTCTCAGGCTCTTCCCTCAATATATCTGATGGTAAATTTGATTCTTGTGTGGTATCATTCTCTTTATGGTTTTCATTATTCTGTTTAGATTCACTATCAATTAAAGCTTTACTTTCATTTGTTACACATTTCCCATTATTCTTTTGTACGTGTTCAACAATTCCCTCCATTGTCTCATCATCTTTCTCCTGCTCTTGATCTTGCTCTTCTGCTTCCGCCTCTGCTTCTTCTTCTACTTCTTCGTCTGTATCAACCTCGATATACCTTGATCTCTTTGTTACATATCTTTCTGTAGTGTATCGTCTTTTTCTTCTCGAAGCAATTGGTGTGTCTTCTTGAGAGACTTCAACATCAGCATGTTTCTTTGTCTCTTTTGCTTCAAAAGTGTTGTCCACTTTACTCTCATCCACTGTCAGTTCATCAATATCTGACAAGTCCTGTGTAATATCTGCACCAATTATATTGTATTGAGCCTCTTTCGATGTACCTGTATCAGTAGTTTCATCAGGTTTCCATTGTGAAGTTGGTTGAGACGGTTGCTTAGAGGAGCTTGTTGCTGGTGAAGAGGATTTTTTTATGGGAGCAGGAAGGGAGCAGACTATCAAAGGGGTTGCTTTGCTTTCCAAATCTCTGTGATGTTTTTGGATGCTATCGTCAATATGATACGACACTTCCTGTTCATTAGTGAGATTTGAATCGTCCTCCATTTCATCATCTGATACTACCGAAGACGTCACTTTGGAATATACAACGTCACCTATAGTAACTTCAGTTGCATCACCAAAATCAATTGACGAGTCATTTTCTGGAGCAGTTCCAGGCACTTGCAAGTCTGCTTGACTATCTTCAAACGTGAGTCTGGGAACACTCGGAGACTCAACTTCTAGTTCAGGTCTATTCATATTATCTCTCAACTCTTGGAACAAGTCAGTTGTCTTAGTTACGATTGGCGTCTCATCAAATGGGTTCTTGAATTTGGTGTTCAACGGTGTATCTTTTGAAGGAGTATCTTTTGAAGGAGTATCTTTAAATGGATCATGGATCTTGTTAAGCCATGGAGTCTGTGAGTCTCCACTTTGGTTTTTGAGTTTGCTAAGCCAAGGACTGTCGGATTGGGTATCGATAATAGCAGTATCTTCAATTCCATGAACGTCAACACCGACATCAATAGCACGACTTATGATGGTTTGGGTATCCAGAGTGCCTCTAAAGTCGCTAGAAGAGTCCACAATTTCGTTCTCTTCGTTAGTAGACAGAATTCGCAGTCTGCTGACTTTATCAACTTGTGAGTTTGCCAGTTTTTGAGTTTCTGTTTCTATAACTTGAGTCTTTTATTGAACAGATGTTAATATTAATGTCTATTGATAGATAGTATAGAAAATTGATCTGAAAATATACTTACGTCTTTCAGTTCCACATGAACAAAAGGTTGTGATTGTGTGCCATCTTTTGTACTCTCATCATCCACACTGTCCATATCGTCTCAAAATAGTAACGTAGCTTTTCTATAATTTTGACTTTGACAACTTTGCAATTTTTGAAGACTTTCTTTCTTTTTTGTTTTTGTAGAGATTCTTTCTCTTCTCTTCTCTTCTCTTCTCTTTGTTTTGTTTTGTTTTGTTTTGTTTTGTTTTGTTTTGTTTTGTTTTGTTTTGTTTTGTTCATACAAAAGATAAAACAAAAAACACATCAACAACATAATGGAAATTGAATTACTGATTTCACTGATTTGTGCCGATTTCCTTACTGAAGATGTTGTACACAGCTTTATAAATAGTGAGATTTGATATACTCTCTTCAATTTTTTTTTGGTGTAATTGAACCCTGTTTTGACTGATTTTGTAATTCATTGAAGAAGAGTATTCAAATGTTGTGAAGCTCATCAACAAAGAGGAATTATTTCTATTAAATCCGATCAAGAGATCTGTTTTAGGATTTGCTTTAGTCCAATGTGGATTGTTTGCTGATGGGTTACGAGAAATGAGCGTTTCTTTAGAGAAAATACCTATAGAGATGCGTTTTATTGGTTTGATATTGTTATATATCTGCTATCATCAGTTGAGATTGCCTGAATTTGTAATGTCAGTGATAAATGAAATGAGAAGTGATGATCTGAAGTTTCTTAAGGACATTGATACATCCAAATTCCCAAAAATTGATATTAAAAAATCTACTACTAAGATATATTCATTATCCCACCAAAAGTATCTTAAATTTGGGTACATTCTAACAAATACCATAGCTCTAATCGACTCTGATGAGAAACTAAATGATGCGTTGGAAAGAATGTTCCATTGCATTATGGGATTGATGCCATTTCAATGTTTTGAGTACATCTACCAGTATAAACCGATCTTGGCTGAGATAGAGTTAAGATGGTCAAACTACAACAAAATGACCAATACTGAACTTATTGACAACATGCGATTAACCGATGTTAAATTATATATTTGGCTGAAAACTGTTTCATCCTCCATTCATCTTTACGATGATGGCCTTGATGAAGCTTTTAGTGGATTCTCGACGATTCAAGGACTTATTGATGAGATAACCACAAGAAACAGGATGCATTTAAGAACAATAGGTATCTCTAAGTCTGAAATAATGTCGATTCAGCTCTATTTCTCAATTTGTCTTGTCAATAGAGACTGCTCGTTAGGAGAAATTGATCTTGCAATTTCAAGGATCATTAGCATAAGTGATGGGATGAATCTTGCAAAAGAGCAAAAAAATGGTAAATTAGAAACCCACTTCCACGTATTAGGTCTCTTATATTTGAAAAGATACTTTATTTCGTTGGATCACGATTGTTTGGAAGAACTGATTCGTAAATTCATTCTTGTGTCACTGTTGAAACTTGAAGATGACCCAACAATACCAGCAATTTACGAACTAATCATTTTTATTTTGACATTATATGGTGGTATTGATATAAGAATTATTTGGTTCTTTAATTTTGTCAAACAGTATCATCAATTGAATCATCCTTCTACAACTCCAGTCAAAATATTTACATTGAGATCTCTAGAAGCATTATCACCATCATTGATCCCTATCATTAAGAACTTGGTTGAAGCTGAACAAAGATTCACAAAATCTTTCAGAAATGTGATGCTCCGCTATTCCTATCGATCTGAATTACAGTCTCCCTCTATAAATATACTGGAAAATAACACTGTTGAATTCTTTATGTCTACTAACTATAAAGCAAGGGCGAATTTCTTCATTGAATTCTGGTCCATGTGTCATAAAGATGACGTTAAGAAGGATATCATTAATTACTTGGCTCATTTGGGACTACAGTTTGATGTTTCAACAACCAATTGAATGTGCTGTGTTAGATGTGTCACATTATGAAATTAATTAGAAATAGTTGAAACACGTAAACGCTCCTCTAATCTTTTAACTTCAGAAGTAAAATCTTCAATCATACGTTTCTTTCTCAAAATCTCTTTCAAAGTGTCATCACTTGCCTCAACGTTGTGGTATTGTTCATCCTTGTTAGATTTTATGGTTGCCCTAACAACTCTATCTTCAGATTCTGCCAATTTTCTTCTTCTAAAGCTCTCATATTTGATGGAATGCGTAGAATCCTTCAATTCTTGTAAGTGAGAACCAAACAATGCGTTTCTTAATTTTGTAAAGTCACTTTGCAAATCATCTTCAACCTTGAAAGTTCCCCATGGATAACGTCTCACGCTATAAGCAACACCTTCAATTTCATCAGTCTCATAACTTCCAGAGACACCAAATGGGGTAACTTCTCTAAGACTTAAGATATCTTCATCATTATCATCCAATTGTTCTGTGGCGAAATCGTAGATTTTGATGTTATTGGCCTCAATGTCTTGAAGAATCAATACTTTGTTCAACTTGATTTCTTCTTTTGTTAGTGAATCTGCTTTTGCAATTACAGGGATGACATTGACTCTGGTTGAAAGTTCTTTCATCGCTTCAACATCAAGTTCACGTAAACCTCTACTTGTTGGTCTAATAAAATATAAAGCAACATGCGACCGTCCATCTTTAAATCTTGAGTCACGTTGAATACGATACTCTTCATCTAAGACATCCTGAAACTGTTTCTCTAAGTACTCAACAACTTTGGAGGTGCATGATCTATTATCAACATTATCACCAAAACCAGCTGCTAAAATAATGTCAAGGCTAATTGGAGTGGACTCCTTTTCAACAATATTCACATGTAATCTAGAAATTGATAACCCAGGATTCAAATGTGCTTCTTTTGGATCAATATGTTCAGTGTCTCTGATGAGAACTTTTTGCTTACACAAGCTATTGATAAAAGATGATTTCCCAGTACCTTCTTGTCCACAAATCAAAATGGTAAAATCAATGCCTTTCTTGAAGATTTTACGACGACGGATTTCTTCTGGATTCAATGTCATGTTTTTTTTTCTCTTTCCCTTCTTCTGGTGCTTAGGATAATTGTAAGATTGATCAATTCCAATTAGGCATGAAATGAAATAAATTAGCAGCACATCTTATTAAATTCCCAACTGTTGACACAATACAGTTTTTGTGATTATTAGCTGCACAAATTAAATTTTTACATAAGGCCACAAAAAAAAAGCCGATGATATTATGATATGATGACACAAAATCAGCTTACAGATTCTATTCTAGATTAGCATCTGATAATTCACCATCTGATATTTCATCATGAACTTTTTTAACTGATTCAATGGAAGGCTTTCTCTGTATTTTATTCCAGGGCTGGGCAATTACACGTCTTTTCCTTTTTAGAGATGTTGAAGAAACGGATGCTTTTCTTTTTTGTATCGTGCTGGATAATGTATCTCCTTTTTTTTCTTCACTTTGTTGTACTAATGCTTTGGTTATCTCATTAGATAACACATTTTTAGCAGGTTTGTTTATTTTTAAAGTGACCTTCTTTCTCTCTAGTTCAACAGAGCCAATTGTATTAGTAGGATGATTTCTGGCTCTTGTTTCTGATAACTCAGGGATATCAATATCTTGAGTTCTAGTAGGTCTCTTTTTTGAAAAGCGCTCATTAGACTCTAATTTTGATTTTGTAGTAGGACCGGGGTTTTTTGAATCATTAATAGCTTTTTTCTCTATCTCTAATGCCACATCCTCTGGTAAATAGAGTTTTGAAGTCAATACAGATGATTTAGAAGGTGGTGGTGTTGCATTTTTGGGGAATGATGGTGCCTTTGGCGCTCTTTTTGGCACGACAAATGGTGAGCTTTTAGTCTTTGCTAAAAAGAACTCCTTATTAAGATTTGTTGAAGAATGTGGTGTACGCAAAACATTTTCAGTACCCGTTTTTGCTTGGGACTCTTTTTTGTCTATAGGATTAATAGTTTCTTTTAGATTAGTAGTATTAATTGATTCTTTAACATCAGTGTTATCGGAAACGTTATAGTCATGAGTATGAAAGCCATTTGCGCTCGTGGATTCTTCCCTAGTACCCTTTACCATATCCAACTTACTTTTTTCTTCATTATCAAATGGCACGTTTGAACCATATTCAGATTGTCCCACTTCAGAGTCAGTTTGATTTGCCTGAGTATTTACACCCTCACCTTTCTGCATATCACCACTTACATTAGACTGTTGCTGTTGTTCCTGTACTTGATCCTGAATATTCTCGTATTGTTCTTGCTGTTCTTGCTGTTCTTGCTCCTTGGTCTGAGTTTCTTGAGGTTCCGGGAACTCCAACGGTTCACCATCAATCAAGGCCTGGACTTGGTCAGCTGAAGGAATTTCAAAGAACAATTGTGGGGTGTTGCTTTTCCTCACAACCCTTTCCTTCTCACTCACTAATCTATGGAGGGACTGATAGATCGAGATTGCGAGATCTGGTTGAATTGGTTCGATACTTCTATTTGTAAAGTAATTCTTAGGAAGCGAGAATTTGCATTGTACCAAAGCACCGTAGAAAAAAGCAATTGTGACATCTGTAATCTTAAAGAGCAAGAAGATTTGGGTACTTGAGTGCGAGCATAACAAGTGATGGAGTAGTTTACAAACACCGGTCCATCTTTTTATATCTTTATCTTCCTTCAAATCTAAATCTTCCAATACTTCAACCAGAATTCTCTGAAAGGGAAATGGATCAAGGCCATAAAAATCGAAGCCTAGTTTCTCCATGAACAAAACTTCGGTGTTTTCTATTCTATCTCTCATTTGCCAATGTTCGCTCGAGGCAATTCCACTATATTTTTTCTGCATTTTTAACGTGCAATCAATCAAAACCTCAGGCTTGACATGAACTTCTGTGATTCTCGATGCGAGATATTGACAAAGCTGTACGTTCACGGTTGTGTCAGTGCTTCTGATTTGGTTCCTCTGACAATATCTGAAATAAAGCAGAATGGATATAAAGACATAACTTTCAGTGACGGCGATCCTTTTTGGCTTCCCACGATTGTCAAGAATCAGCGCATTCGTCTTCGGATCTTTCAGTGGCTCTCTCAGCATGTTCCACATCATTAGTATTGTCTTGAATACATCGTTGTAATGCTTAACTTCCTCGCTTCGTCCAATATCCTGTCTGCAGCTCGGTTCCAAAATCTGTTCGTACGTAAAAAGCCAGTCGTTATGCGGCGGCTCGTAATTGCTGTCGAACAACTCCTCATCCTTGTGCGATTGTGCTGACATTTGTTAGCCACGCTATTCTTAATTTTCTTCAAATAATTCAACTTCCAACTTCCAACTTCCAACTTCCAACTTTTTATATAACAAATGTCAAATGTTTTATTTAATTTAACTATGAATTTGCATATTGAGAAAATCCACGAAAACGGAAATTTTCCGTATTTTAAATTGATCAGCTTATTCATTAATTTATATAATAGTTATAAGCTGTATCATAATAATATGAAACTATATATGGATAGCTAGTCCGTACATGAAGTCGATTAGTACATAGTACATGATATTAAGCTGCCTTTATCTTATATATATATATATATATATATATTATACTATTTTAGCAGGTTGTTTTCTTTTATAAGGTGACATATCATATAGTAGTGTTTTTTTTTTATTGATATTGTAAAAATCTTATCAGCTGAAGCAATGAATCGATATCAAGCTGTACAAGTCGATATAATTGATGACTATTGATGTAGACGATTGAGGGAGCAGGGGGAGGCCTGACAATTTAAAACTACACTCTAAACTCTACGCACCGTCACCATCAACAAGATCATGAAGGCACTCGTAGCAAAGAGCATATAAAAGCCGTTGTCAAACCTCGTCTGCAACGACTGCCTATAAACAACGTTGTCTTCCAGCGATAGCTCCCCCAAAATTGTAGTGAGGATGGCGTTTCCAAGGCAAATACCAATCTGGCAACTAGTTTGAAGAATACCATTAACAACGCCCAATAAATGCGGTGGGCAGCCTTTCATAATAGCATTGATATAGACTTGAAAATAAAGGTTGGTTCCCCAGCCAAATATGAACAGACTCAGAAACTCGTACTTCCAGTATGAGTTTCTCACAGACGGATCCAAGCGTGACATCCAAACTCCCATTGTCAATTGTATGAGAGGTGATAAAATACAGCATAACTTGATACCAACCTTGTTTGCAATATCATCACGGTACACAAGTGCGCCAAAACATAGTCCCACGGTTAACGGAAATGCCTTGATGCCTGCCATCAAAGGGCTATTGAGTTCAACATAGAGATTATGCTGCACTACTAAATACATGGCACAGATTAAAGAAATATATGCAAGAGCAGCTCCAATCCCATATTGTAAAAGGTTAGGAATTTTTAGAGCCTCTCGTGGAAACAATAGCTCTAGATTAACTCTCCAATCATTTATCTCTTTCACTGTTGTTGACCCATTCATATCTTTGTCAATTGAAACCTCCTCATCTGTATTTGCTGCAGCTACCATGTCTTTATAACGCTGAACATAAATCGTTTCAAAGAGTACAACTGCTACCACAATAACAAAACCAACCGGTATTGGAACATATGCAGAAGGTTTCTTCCAGGAATCACCACCTTCAGTCAGCCCTAGAATCACCAATAAAAGACCAATAACTAGAGATACAGATCCACCATAATCCAAATTCTTTGCTTTCAATCCATCACGCTCTTCAGTTCGAGGAACATCCGGTGCAAAGAGAAACAATAGTATTGAGCATACGAAAGCAACACCAAATGTTAAATAATAAAGACCTTTGTAACCAATCTTCGTTTCAGAGAATGCACCCCCAAGAATCAGCCCTACTCCCATTATTCCAGTCAAACAAGCCACCAACAGATCTACAGCTCTTTCTTGTGCCCTTCCTTGATAAAAACTTCCAACAAATGCAAACGCGGCAGGAATTGTAGCAGAAGCAGCTAACCCTTGTAAGGCTCTGACTATGATCAAAGCAATAATGGAGTTCTCAATCAATGCAGTGACCAATGCAAAAATCCCACTAAAGAAGACACCAACCATAAAAACGTTTTCAGGTCCAAACACATCAGCCAATTTACCACTGATTATGATGAAAGCACCCAAAGTTAATGAATAAGCTGATAGTACCCAAGTAACAACAGTACTAGAAGTGTTGAATTCTTTTGCAATAGAGAAATAAGTAGTCATTGCTCCAGAAATATTCATGTTATCGAGACTTGTCGAGACCATAACTAGAATAAGAGTGAACAGCTTACTCTTCCTGGAGTCAGGAAGAATGTTTCTTCCTTTTCTGAATAGATGAAGCACCATTATGTGATGTTAAGAAGACCGCCAAAAACCTGAGACAATCGAAGTCATTGGCACCTTTTATACCTTTTAAACCTATTTGTTTCTGCTTATAAATTGAGAACCCTGTGCATGCACAAGTTTTTTTTTAGTAAGCAATAAAATAGCATACATATTCATTGTTTTTGTTCAAATTTGGATGTCATATGGATGTCCTATGGATAAAATAACTGAAACAGCTCGAAATTAGTTATAATTGGCAGAAGCATGGACTGCTTTAAAATAGAATCCACTGCAAAATCAATTTTGACAATATATTTTTCTCATTATTATCATGTATAACAACACCACCAAATTAACATGATTCTTACAAAACTGTAATAAAATTATATCAACGTCCAATGCTTTATTGATTAGAAATAAAAGCGTGTGTGCTGACTTGAGCTTAATTGATGATATGAAGATAGCAACTGAGCAATTATTGGAATACCAAACAGATGATATATTATTCACAGAGTCAATATTTTCATGTGCTCTGGGATGCTCAGTGATATATATATAAATTAAATTGTAAATATTTCGTGAAATTTCATTTATGTATAAATTTAAAATGTATGTTATGAGATAAATTCATGTTGTACACCAAACATCAATATGGATTGAAAACTAATATAAATAAAGCAACTATACAGAATTATCATTTAACAACATCAGTATCACTGGTGGTTGTGTTGTCACTATCTGATTTTTCTGGAGTGTCCACTTTTCGAACGCTCGCCATTAACAATATCATCAATGCACTTGAGCCAAATAGCATATAGAAGCAATGGTCAAACCTTTCTTTTAACATGTGTCTATAATCTGAATTTTTCTCAAGCTTCATTTCTCCCAAGATAGTAGTGATTATAGCATTTCCTAGACAGATACCAATTTGACCATTTGTCTGAAGAATACCACTAACAACTCCTAACAAATGTGGTGGACACACCTTGAAAACAGCATTTAAATAGACCTGGAAATAAAGGTTGGTTCCCCAACCAAAAATGAACTGGCTGATAAACTCGTACTTCCAGTAAGAATATCTGATAGAAGGGTCTAAACGTGACATCCAAACTCCCATTGTCAATTGCACTAGAGGTGATAAAATACAACATAACTTGATACCAACTTTATTAGCAAAATCATCCCGATATACAGCAGCACCGAAGCATAATCCAAGGGCTAACGGAAGGGCTTTCACAGCTGTTAATATTGGACTGTTTAGCTCAACGTAAAGATGATATTGTACCATCAAGGCCATCACAGATATGAAAGAAATATAGCCAAGAGCAGCACCAGCAAAATACTGGAAAATGTTAGGAATCTTTAAAGCCTCTCGTGGAAACAATAGCTCTAGATTAACTCTCCAATCATTTATCTCTTTCACTGTTGTTGACCCATTCATATCTTTGTCAATTGAAACCTCCTCATCTGTATTTGCTGCAGCTGCCATGTCTTTATAACGCTGAACATAAATCGTTTCAAAGAGTACAACTGCTACCACAATAACAAAACCAACCGGTATTGGAACATATGCAGAAGGTTTCTTCCAGGAATCACCACCTTCAGTCAGCCCTAGAATCACCAATAAAAGACCAATAACTAGAGATACAGATCCACCATAATCCAAATTCTTTGCTTTCAATCCATCACGCTCTTCAGTTCGAGGAACATCCGGTGCAAATAGAAACAATAGTATTGAGCATACGAAAGCAACACCAAATGTGAAATAAAAGAGCCCTTTATAACCTATATTCGTCTCAGCAAATGCACCCCCAAGAACTAAACCAAGGCCAAGCACACCAGTGACACAGACAATGAGAATAGATAATGCTCTTTCTCTTGCCTTTCCTTCGTAAAAACTTCCAACGAAGGAAAAAGCAGCTGGAATTGTAACAGAAGCAGCTACCCCTTGCAGTGCTCTAAAAACAATTAATGCAATGATTGACTTGGAAATGACAGCAGATATTAATGAGAATATCCCACTGAAGAATAAACCAATTATGAAAACGTTTTCAGGTCCAAACACATCAGCCAGTTTCCCACTGATAATAATGAATGCACCCAGAGTTAACGAGTATGCTGATAAGACCCAAGTAACAACAGTACTAGAAGAATCAAACTCATTTGCAATAGAGAAATATGAAGTCATTGTTCCTGAGATATTTAAATTATCAAGACTTGTTGATATCATCATCAAAATAAATGCAAACAACTTGCTCTTTTTAGAGTCTGGAAGAAGAGTTCTTCCTTTCCTGTAGAGATGAGTAACCATTCTGTTATTCAGTCACCTAGAACTAATAGTTACAATGTTGAGAAAAGAGTTCACCAGAGCTGTGCTCGACTGTGGAATCATTGAAATAAAAACTGGGTGTTGCAAGTTAGTTTAAATATAACATTTGAGAGAGCGCGCTTACAAATAAAATATATACTTTTGACGGATTTCCGTAACGTTTTGTTTTTTTTCCAAGGGTCCCAATTTCAATTGAAAAATTTTTCTAGAAAATTTTTTGTCAGTCTCCCAGTTTAATTTCTTGCTGGGTATAATAGTTCTTATTCTTTATACGTACCTAATTATCTAGACTCCTAGACATCGACTTATACTAGAGTAATAGATCCTAATATACACTATATAGTAACATTATATAGTAACACTATATAGTAGTACATCCTACAATGCAAATTGCAGAGTATACAATTGTGATATTGGTGAGATTCGTACAAATTGTCTGTAAGCTGATCATGTAAGGCGCCATATAATATCGAGATCAAGAAGGCTGTTGAACTATGTCGTTAAATTACGGTACTAGTCCCCTTATAGATTCTTGTTATAATTCATGATCTGCCTCCTCCAATTAAATTTAATGCCAAGTATGTATTATTATAGAGTCATCCTTTTTCCTTCTAATTCCGCAGACTTTGAGGTGCTTCTAAGCTCCCTAAAGTGTTTCACAGCAGTGCTACTGGTGCTGCTGTCATTGTACAATGACAATGCGGAATTCCGAAGACTGGTTTATTAATCAGAATTACCCGGATGGCGGAATTCCGTTTATAATATGCTATTACTAATCGATTCATTATTAAAAATTAATGTACATGTCAAATATCTATAACGTTAGATGTTATAATGATGAATTGATAGACAGTTAAATTTATAGAAACTTAGATCTACAAGCTACACTAAGAGTAGCAGCTGCTTGATAAAATATCTGATTAGGCATATCTTAACGTCGTTGTCAATATATATGGACATTGTAAGTCAAACTGTTTGTAGTATCATTTCGCATGTCGCGAAGTATATGGCATGAGTTTTATATATAAACGGCCAGACGACATTCAAAAAATTAGAAATATTGATAATATTGCGACATTAGCAGTTTACAACATCAAATATATCAATAGCACCGACATATCGAAAAGCTCAAGCTCAAGCAATGGTGCAAGTAATCCAACCTCCGAACAAAATCATATTGTCTGAATTTTCAGTATTATCTTTTGGAGCAGCAGAGGAGGAAGAAGGAGCGATAGTAGTTGGTTGCATTATTAATTGTGACAGCTAGTTAATGAGTTGATGAAGAGATAAAAACAAAAACAGCAACATGGATATGGGGATGACTAGGTCTTTTTATATTAAAATATCATAATTATAAAATACTAGCGGTCAGAACTGACTTCTATTCTTTTTCAAGCTCATGAATGGATGGAATCCTCAAATCTTAAAAGGTTTAGAATGGTACTTTTAGCTTTGTGATGTTTCTTAAATGCAAGTAATTATATCCATTTTAGGACAAAACAATGGACGTGCTATTCAAAGTTTTTCAAAGTTTCAACAGATTAAGCAATGAATGCCTGATAGAAGTCAGAACGTTTATGTATGGTATACTGTGAAAGGCCTATTCCATATGACTAGTACCACCAAGTAGTACTAACTTCTGGGTAATGGGCAGTGAGTTCCTCAAAAATACGAATTTATGGTTTCAAATATGCATGTGGTTCTTTCCATTTCAGGTCTTGACAATAGACGTTGATGCAGTTTTTTCATCAGACTTATCCTTTTTGATGAAGCAAATAGATTTCGCATTACAGCAACTCTCAAATCCCTTTTGAGGTGAATCTCTTCCAGATCGGTAATGTATCGAGATCATGCAGTTTCAACCCATGTATGACATGCAGAACCCATATTATAAGGTGATATCAACATAGCTATTAAAGAATATGGTCTCTTGCAGCACGTTGGTATTGCGACTTTTGATATTGAACAGTTATTATAAAGTGTTTTGGATATATACAACCAGGAATTTGCTCAGTTTGTCATCATCCATAAGACTAGATATAACAAGATAAAGGATCAAAATATAGCATTAGAACTAGGCTTATAAAAATAGCAGCATGTTACATAAGCATATTATTACCAAAACACTAGAGATATTTAAAGTTAAAAGTACTTCAATGACGTTAAACTAAGAGCCATATCAATTAATTTTATCCAGTTGGAGAATTGAGCAACAATTTTTAAATACTTAATTGATTTCCCACCATTTTTCCCAAAAAAATCGCTTAAAATTACGCTCTCAATTGCCATTAAAATGAATCGTTTTTTTTTTTGTTTATTTTATAAGTTTTTTAATTATCACAATTAATTATTGTTAAAATTAGCCGCTCGGAATTAATCAAAAAATTTGGGTAATTTTTGTTATTTTTTTTTTTTTTTTTTTTTTAAAAAAAATCATCTGTTATTTCCAAATGAGGAAATGAATCTCGCGGGAAATTTATTGATTGGGCGCCATTTTATTTGATCATCACAATTCACAATCTAATGCAATGCAACAAGAGGAGTATTTGAAGATAAAGGGATATCAATTTTAAATGATAAGGGGGTAGTGTGTGCTATAAGAAGCATCGAATAGCCATCGGTTATTGATTCTGACATTTATTTTGTTTTGTAAAGACTAAAACAGTGAAGTACTAACTAATCAGATTATGTCAAAGAGTGAAAAAGAAATTGATCATCTCGATCTCACTGAGGTGTCTAATATCTCCAATGGAGAAACCGAATCAGTACTTGAAGTTCAGAAATATACAGTTCAGAGAAACTTGAACCCAAGAAATTTGCAAATAATTAGTATAGGTGGTGCTATTGCAACTTCGCTTTTCATCACAATATCCTCTGGTCTTTTATATGGTGGTCCATTAAGTTTGTTACTAGCTTTCGCAATATGGACATTGGTGGTTTATAGTCTTGTTGTTGGAATGGCTGAAATGGTATGTTATCTACCCATTGAAGCACCTTTCATTCAACTGGCTGGACGTTGTATTGATCCATCGTTTGGGTTCTCCGTTGGTGTTATTTATTGGCTTACTACAAGTATCTTTATTCCTTTTGAAATTACTGCTGTGAATGGGATGATTCATTATTGGAGAGATGACTATTCACCAGCAATCACATTCTGTGTTGAAATATTCATTTATATGACTTTGAATTTGTTAGCGGTGAAATATTTTGGTGAAACTGAATTTTGGTTAAGTTTGGGAAAGTTTTTATTAGGTGTTGGTTTAATCATTTTCACATTTGTTGTTATGGTTGGTGGAAATCCTGAACATGATGCATTTGGATTTAGATATTGGAAAAATCCGGGTCCTATGGTGGAATCCTTCGGTACTGGAAGTCTTGGAAGATTCCATGGTTTTATGCTTGCATTGAATAAAGCCATTATGGTTATTGTTGGACCTGAATATATCGCAATGTTGGCAGGTGAAACTGGTGGTGAAACAAGAAGAGTTCTTTCAAGAACATTCAAAACCGTTGTCTTGAGATTACTGATATTTTATGTCTTTGGTGCCTTCTGCGTTGGTATTTTAGTTCCTTCAAACGACCCAACTCTTATTAAATTGGCTTCTACAGGATCAACTTCAAATGGTGCTTATTCTCCATACATTATCGCCATGGGAAATCTAAAGATTAAAGTCCTCCCACACATAGTTAATGCACTTTGTGTGTCATCTGCATTTTCTGCTGGTAACTCATACGTTTACTGCTCTTCAAGGGCTTTGTATGGGTTAGCTGAAAGAGGCCTCGCTCCAAAAATCTTTTCCACTTGTACCAAGAATGGTGTGCCGATTTATTGTATTGGTGTTGCTTTCCTATTTTCATGCTTATCATTGTTGCAATTGGGTGACAGTACTGCAACAGTGTTATCTTGGATGATCAATTTGATCTCAGGAAGTCAGGTCTTGAATTATTTCTTGATGATGTGCGTCTATCTTGGATTCTATCGTTGTGTAGAGGCACAAGGATTGGACAAAAGTACTTTTAGATATAGAGCTTGGTTCCAGCCATACTTCTCTTACTTTGGTGCATTCATGTTTTTGATGATGATTGGTGGTGTTGGTTATACTGTTTTTTTACCTGGATTCTGGTCAATCCAAGACTTCCTAACCTATTATTTAATGGTCTTTGTGTTTATCGGTTCCTATGTTGGACACAAGCTGATTTACAGAACAAAATTTGTTAACCCTGCAGAAGCAGATCTTTATACTGGTCTTGAGGAGATTGAAGAGCATGAGCTCGCATATTTAGAAAGCTTGCAAAAAGAGGGCTATACTAGAACTTGGTGGGAAAAGTTTCTTGATGCATTGTTTAGTTGATATGGTTTTTAAATTTCATTTTATGTTGTGTTATTGGACTTTATTTGTAGCCTTTCCAGAAAAATGAAAAGACAATGGAGAAGATTCACGGCCATAGGTAATAGTCATTTCTGTATCATAAATATCTTCAGTGGATATCCAATGTGACATTGGAAACATAGAACAGAAAGGTAGATCTTGATCTTCAAGCGCAGAAGTGTTTTCATTAGATAATAGCACTTTTTTTGTTATGGTTTTGAAAATCGGAGACTTTGATATGATTTTATTCAGTTCAAAATTGATTTTGAAGTTTCGTAAAGTCGATCCAACGATAATACTGGTGTTCATGAAGAAAAAATTAACAGTTGAAGGGTGAGTATTGAAATCTAATTCAAGTATTTCTAGTTCGGGGGCCACAAAAGTGTTCATGAAATGGTGTAATGTTGGATCAGGGTTGAAATAGATATAGGTAAACGACTTCAAATAGGGCATTTCCAAACTATTCATAGTGAGTGGTACTTTGCTGCAAATATGGAGATTGACTAGGTTCATAGTTTTATCCTTCCAATATATTGGTCCATAAGGAACGTGTAATCTAGCCATCTCATGATCCCAGTATTCGTTTTTGTAATGAGCTAGATTTAGTTGTGTATTAATAACCTTGGAAAATGGTCCCAAATAACTATCAATGATATCAGCATTATCTATTCTCCGCATTTCAACAGTAAGGGTATTGATATTTGTCAATGAGTATACTCCTCTTGTCTTCATAGTTGATTGTTGCCTAATAAGAAGGTGTGATATGGTATCAGCTATTACCGTGTCAGGAGTGCAAAATTCAGATGAGATAGTGAATGCCTTCAAGTTCATCAAGACCAAAAGAGAATTCTTTTCCATGAGAAGGCTATCATCATTAGGAATATCATCATGACTAGTGGCTATTTTACCATCAACTAATATAATTTTGGAAATAGCACCAACAAACAGAGATGCAGAGCGGTTCATGAATTTATGATTGGAAAAATTGAGAATTGGTAAAGGAAACGTGCCAGTTATTGGTAACTCAGTGACAAGAACTTTTTCAACCGCTTCAATGTTGTTGGCCAAACATTCACTAATTTTAGCATCGGCATCATGATAAACACAACATAAATTTTGGAAAGTTAATGGTACTTGAATCAAGTGAAATAAATCCACTGGTTGTAAATAACTGCATAACTTGATTTGTATCTCTTTGGGAAACTCACAAATATTCTTCATTTAACATACTCAATAATAAAAAAAATTGGTGCATTGAACCAGATTTATTTAATTAATATTCATGAATCACCCATTTTATATCACTTCTTATAGTTGGTAACTGCTCATTAAATTAGCCGCCAATTAATTTGTATGGAAATTGGAATTGATATAAAGAACTTGCAGAAAGTAAATATATATAGAACATGTTCCAGAATCCAGAAAAATATTGTCATTGTGTTATGCTTGATCAAGTGCGGTCAGAGTATTGTACTCAACGTCTATTTATTAATGGCCATAACAGCTAATTTAATAAACGTGAGAACTATTAATATACAATAGTGATCCATAAACATATTATTTGGTAGTTTACTGTGATAGTCAGGTGACATTAGAATGTAACTAAATTCCGTTTCTCTATATTCTTCCCATTAACTACTAGCCAATGAGCATTCCTCTAGAATGGAATGCCACACTACCATTAGTTTTCGGATATTTATTCCCATTAGAATACTATAAAAAGAAGGGTTTTTATGTGAATTCCGCTGTTGTTTAGTTAAAAAACATAGTTATATTCAGTCACGTGATATTGATAGAGTAATTACATAATACAAATACACATAATTCTGGAGAACTTGAACACTATTGACACTGACATTAGCATTTGTATTTACCCGAAGTTCGAAGAACAAGTTGCTGTTTGGTTGACTTTCTACTATAATTTTATATGATCACTTTACCGAAGACTCCGTTCACTCCAAATGAGCTTGCGACTGCTCATGAAAATGCTCTTATACAGAGGATATTATCCAAAAGACTTCTCGTTGTGAGATCATCGAACACTTCTGCCTACATATCGAACTTGGAAGAATATTTGAACAACATCTATAAAGAGGTTCTACTACTTGATGATGTTCCAAACTACGAAAACGTGTTAGAGTACTCTAAAGGTTTAGTGATAAGTCAACGAAATATTTCTCCATGGGCATTATACTCATCAAAGAAACTCAACAGTGCTGGGTGGACCTTGAGAGATGAGATTGTCATTGTAATTGGGAATCTTGCGTTATCTTATAATGCAAGAGCTTCAGAGATTATAAACTCGGCGTTATCGCAGTCACCTAATGTTCGAGATGTAGACATTCAAAAAATATGGCTTAGCTCTTTCAAATTACTCAAAAAAGCATTAGAATATGTCAATTTTTTGAACACCTCTACAATTGACTCAACAGAAGCATCAGCATCAACTTTTGAAACTTCTCATTCATTTTTCCAGTTTTTGGATTCATTGGTACAATCTTCAATACAATTGACTTTTCTATCCAAAGCTGTGTGGACTTTGAAAACAGTGGAGTATGATATTGGTCAGAATGATACTTTGAACTATTCAACTTTATCAAGAATCTCAATATTTGTTAAAGATGAGTTGAAAAAGATGACAAATCTGCTGAAAACTAACAGTTTATCAGACTCTCGTTGGACAGAATTTCTCCAAAACGTGACTAGATTGAATTCTGCATATATCGGGGCATTTCTTTCAATTGAGTATTATAAGCAAGATAAACTTGGTATCAGCTTGGGATTCTTGAACTATTCAATGGAAAACATTGCAACAAATAACTCAACAACAGATGAGATTGATGCTTCTTCGAGTTCTAAATTGAAGTCGAAATTGTCAAAGTTCAAGACTAAAATTTCATCAAATAAGCCTGTTAAGATCCGCAAAATTAAGATAAAAAAATCAGTTTATGAAGATCTACAAAACAAAACTTTACAAGCCAGTTTGAAGAATCTCTTTGAACTAGTGGATATATTAAACGTGAAGTTCACAATTGAAAATAATAATCTGAGCTTTGAAACGGTTCTGGATCAAGCAACTTTGCTCCAGAACCATCTTCCGACAGGAAGAAGCGTTCCATTATCAGATGGTAATAAAACTTGGTCTCCCCATAGTATTTCTAATGAACGGGATTATGAAGGTAGTGGACAATACTACTGATGTGCTAGGGCTCAAAAGTGGTTATTTTCTTCCAGTATAAGATTTGATGAAATTTTCCTTAGCTTGAATATTCAACTCTTCACTAACCAATTTGAATTTCCCATTGTTTGTGAAAGATTGTCTGATTTTTACCAAAGATGACTCTGATGATTTTAGCTCATCCACAATGTTTATTCTGAGTTTGGCTGTGAATGACAATTGGGTTAACAATTTGAACAAATAGGACAATTTGTCATATTTTAAAGGTGTTACTAATGTCGATGGGAAGATTTTGATACCAATGGATTTGATGGGTTTTGGTTTATCAATCTTAGACAAAAACTCGTTGTATTTGGTTTGTGTTAATTGAAATGGCAATAGTGCTTTACCATTTGATGTAGTCCCTTCGGCAAATATGTACACAATTTTATTTTGTAAAGATTTGATATCCACATAATTAGATGACGTTACCAGTTCGTAACCACTCAAACTATTTGTGACGATTTCCCAAGAGGATAACTGGACAAGAGTTCCCTCATTGTTCGGGAACAGAAATATATGGTTGTCATTTGAAACAAGGGTAAGTAGAAAGGCGTCCAAAGGGCTAGAGAAGTTGACAAAATATATCTGATTCTTGGAAGGGTAAAAATCTCTATTTTGAACCGACTTGGCTTTTAAATTTTGGATAGAAACCTCATAAGATGTCAGACCAGCAAAAAAAAGTACTATTCTTAAAAGGAAAGAGGTTCTGATGAGGGAGTACAGTATTAAAAATGGAAAAATCAAGATTAATCTAAAAGAAAAAAGTACTAATTTTGGTACCAGATCGAGTTTTGTAGTTGCCAAAAAGGACTTAACTGGTGAGTCAGACACTCCAATAACGTTTGTACGGACAACAGGTGCAAACGGAGAGATCCCCGTGGCTTTGTCTCGGTAATTAGTGTATTTCTCCATGATTTTCTTAAGCACTTTTTTAAAAGGACTTTTTTCTTTTACTTCAAAAATGTGAAATGAATTATAAAAGTTTAATAAGTTTTACGTAATAATTTTTTTTTTAATCAATTAATATTAATTCAAATATACCATTTTATTTGCTTATTTCATTTTTGAAAGTTTTTTTTGAGGAACTATGTCACTTCAGGCTGTTTTTGAGCGTGGAGATGATTTTCTTAAAGAGTATCCTCGACAAGCTGCTTGGTGGAATCTTGCGTCGCATGCAAATTGTGTTTTAGCTGTTGGTTTCTCGAAGCTCGTACTCTTCAGTGCATATAAACCTGTTGTCAACGGGCTTGATAGGTTGGATGCTGCTCTCCAGAGGAGTAAAGACGAGAATAGAGGCCTGGTTACAGTGATGAATCACATGTCGGTTGTAGATGACCCTTTCTTATGGGGAGTTCTTCCATGGCGTTATTACAAAGAGCTGGATACTATAAGATGGGGATTAGCTGCTCACAACGTGTGTTTTAAAAACAGTTTTCTTTCCTATTTCTTCAGTCTGGGAAAAATCCTGTCTACTGAGAGATTTGGTTGTGGTCCATTTCAAGGGTCCATTGATGCTGCAATTAGAATTATGTCTCCAGATGACACATTAAATTTAATCTATGATGGGTCTGAAAATGTCAACACTAAATGGCTAGACACTCATAACGAATTAGTCAACTTGACCCCGTTGGCATCAAAGATCAAACAAGACTACATTGCACCAATAGTAAGATTCAGACCATCGTGGATACATCTTTTCCCTGAAGGGTTTGTGTTGCAATTACAAGAGCCATTTAATAACTCTATGAGATACTTCAAATGGGGTATAACGAGAATTATACTGGAATCCACGAGACAGCCTATAATCTTACCCATATTCTCGCATGGTTTTGAAAAGATTGCACCAGAGGGAGATGTTCCAAAAGCTGCTGATGAGCACAATACCAAACCACCGTCTTTTCTTGACAGATTCCTACCACATAACTTTGGTGCTGAGATCAAAGTGACTATTGGAAACCCAATCGATGACAAGATCATTGAAAAGTACAGAGCTGAGTGGCTGAATTTGGTGAAGAAATACACTGACTCTGATGACGCTAGCGATTTGTCCTACGAGCTCAAGTTTGGCAAACAAGCTCAAGAGCTCAGAAGTAGATTTGCATCAGAGCTCAGAAAAGCGGTCGCTGAAGTGCGTCACTCTGTTGGGTTTCCTTTAGAAGACCCAAGATTCAAAGAACATAGCTTTTGGAAACGATACACACTAAGTGAAGGTGAAAGTGATCCCGACGTCAAATTCATTGGCCAAAATTGGGCAATACGAAGATTACAAACGTTTTTAAACGAATCAGAGAAGAAATGAATAGTAAAATTTAATAATTTTTTTGTACATAAATAAAATAAAAAATTGTATGTTTTAAAAAAAAAAAAAAACTAAACTAAAAAAACTACTAAAAAAAAAGACGCTCATTTTTTAATTTATGTTTTATTTCATTTTATTTCATTTTATTTCATTTTAATTCATTTTAATTAATCAAAAACTTCCCCCACAAAAAAATAAAAATAAAACAAAACAACGTCAAAATATTAAACATTAAAGGCTTCAGATCGACATTAATCTCACAAAATCTAGAGCAATGAGTCTATCTTTGCTCAAGATAAGGAGTCTAAATGTCTCTGCCCTGAGGAATACCCGCCACTTGTCGATTTCGAGGCGGAATTTGGGACCTTGGAACCCCTTCAAAAAGCCAACTATCCAACCGATAAGCGATGATCCAATCGATGAAATAGTGCTCAATGCCACTCAAGAGCTGAGAGGAGACGTCCCTGTTGAGAGGCTGAATCAATTGCTACTTGAACTGGCCCAAAATGACAACAAAGCAGCAAAATCGCAATCCTTTAATCTTATGAACAACATATACAAGAAACTAAGCCGGCACCAAGCACAGAGTTTATCACTGGAAGACACATACACCATTTTTAATACGGTGATTCTGAGTATAGATTCAACAAATTATACCGCTGCAAGGTTCGTGCCCCGGTTATACCTTGAGTTAGTTGATTCTGCTTCTAGAAAAGGCAATGATGAGCTTCTCTTGGACACTTTTGCTGGTTTTGTGCGGTACCTTTCTGTCTTGGGTTACGGTAACCAACTATCACAAGTCATTGAATCGTTTGTGACGAAAAGCCCTAAACTTTTGAACTCTGCTTTTCAAATAACAAAAGATACTTTAACCTCCTTGGATAATGTTCACCCAACCATCTATATTAAGGTCTATAACGTTTATGAATGGCTTGGATTGAGCAAAAAAAATCTCAAATCCTTGATGAGAATCTCTTTACAGGCTTTGGTATCTCATTATCGTACCAGAGATTCCATTTTCTCTATTGAATCACAAGAATTAGAGGTCACAAATGAATTTCTTCAAAAATTATTAAATCACAGTCATAAACCTGCTCAACTATTGAACATTATAGAAATAGGCCAATACAGCTCGTACTTTAAGGCCACTGCAGATGATGCAACCCAAAAATTGATCCAGAAATTGTCCGATTCGGAGGACTTTGGATCTTTTAGTGTTCAGAAATTACAAGAGATATCCAAACTCATCATCACTAACTCAAATAAACTGCCTGGATTGACAGAAATTGCCAAAAGATCAATTCAAAGTTTAGAAAAAATACCTCTAACTAAAGGAGTTTTTGATCTTGATATTCAACTCAAAGTTTTCTTATCTCATATCTTGACAGATGCTTTGAAAACATATTTGCTGGCACATCCAGACAAAGTCGATTCAAATACATTGGATTCAATAATTTTAGCTTTGACTCATGAAACCACAAAGGACGCAAAGGACACAAAGGAAAAGATTGCCAACGTAGTGTCTTTCTTTGAGTCAGAGTTTCCCGAAATATTCAAGAGCATCCATTTTTATTCATCATTGATGAACATGGCAATTCGTGATTCGAATTACTTGTTATTAAAGGATTATTTCAACGAAAGTATTGATAATGGTATTGACTGGAAAGATGACAAGTCGCAATTATTCAGATTCTTGAAAAAAATAGCGGAAGAACCAAATGCGGATATACCAGAGGTGTTTAGATGGTATAAGAGGGTCAAGTTCTTTGTTGATTATCTTGATGCTGAATCATATAATGCAATGATGAAGCTATTTTTAAAAAACGATGCACAGGATGCCATAAGCTCAATGAAGTATGAATTGCCTCCTCTTGAAGAAGGTGCAAAATTCCAAAAAGATAACTATTCTGAACTTTTTGAAACGATATACTCATGGATGTTACATGATTCGGTTAATCCAGATGATGTGTGGGATCTATATGCAGCATTAGATAAATATTTCGATTTGCCTTATGAATCATACCTACCTATAATGAGAAGACTTAACGAAATGAATAGACCAGACTATTCCTTCCATGTCTTCCAACAGTTGAAAAAACGTCATAGAACAACAGGTTCTATACCACCTCCAACAGCCGAAATGTACACTTATTTATTCAAAGATTTTGGGAACCATCTATATGCAGACGGGGTTAATACCTTATACATGATCTTGAACTTAGATCTGCATATCAACAGTGATATCAACGTCATGAATGCTGTTATGAATGCATATTGCAACCTGAGGGATATTCAACAAGTGTTGGACATATATGATAAAATCATTACTATTCCTGAAAGTAAAGGATTGAACAACGAAACTGTGAGTATCATGTTGAAAGCAATGACGTTTCTTTCATTGGAGCATGTGAAGAACTTCTGGAACAACATGGACTCAATCAACATATTACCAAACAGTCAAAATTTTAATCAGTTCATCCTAGCCCACTGTTACCATAATGAATATGACGATGCTTTGAAAATAGCTTCATCGATCGAGGAATTGGATGCCGAAGTGACTCCACAAATTCTGGAAAATCTCTACACATGGACAGCTGATGAGGAGAAACGTGCTGCGGTGAAGCAATGGGCACTAGAGAATCATCAACAGCTTTGGAAATCAATTGAGAATAAAGTTTCTTCTGTGCCTGTTTTGAAAAATGATGACACAGATCCTGAAGATCTTGATTTAAGCTTGATCAAAACTTCAAAATTTGAGTAGAATGAACAGCAATGACATGACTCAGCTCTATAAACAATATAGTGTTTCAAAAGCCACAATCACAATCACCATCATCAGCATTATTTATTCATTTATTTATATTTATTTCTTTTATTTATATTTATTTATCCATATTTTTTTACTAGACCATTCACCATAGGGTTGCGATATAACATCATGTTAAATTGATGACTGGATAAAATTCAATGCCTAAGAAGATTTCTATGAATGACCATTTATGATGAGCTATTCATTAATAAACAATCACACTTTCATTTTCGTATTGTTCACCTTCGTAGCAAATCTGAGAGAATTCACCGTCTCGTTGAAATATTTAGCAAATGGAGAGACATTGACAAACATCAAGGTCTTTGAGTTTCCTGATAACGAATATTGAAGGAGATACGTTAACTTTGAGTTTCTGAATGGGATATGGGATCTTGTTTTCTTTTCAGCTAACGCATATATCACATCACCAAGACAACTTAAGCTTTTATTAATGCTTTGTGTTTCTTTTAATCTATCACCTGTGGCTTGGGATTGGGCTAACCTTTCCGATCCTGCAAGATCAATCAAGTTTAACACACCTTCAACTTTTTCATTGGTCTTGGAGTTTTCACCTGAAATTCTGATCACGAACACTGTATGTGATCTGGATGACCTTTCATTTACTTTGGTTGCAGCAATGGATCTATTTTGCAAAGCTTTGTTTAAAAGACTATTCATCATTTCTGGCGAGTTAACTTCAACGGTTGATAAATCAGTGACAGTTGTCCTTTGCATAACAACATCATGTCTTATTTCATGCTTAATCTTATCAAAATTCTGAGGATCCCCTAGTAAATCATTGATATTTTCATTATAAATTTCCAGAAATTCTCCATAAACTTTATGGATCCATCCTCTTTGTTGTAATTTCTTTGAGGTTTCAAAAATTTGAGCAACAACTCTTGGAATCATACCATCAGTGCTTGACATCGTGAATGTCTTACCAGACCCGGTTTGCCCATATGCAAACACACAAACGTTGAATCCATCCAACGCACTTTGAGCAAGTTGTGAAATTTCTTCAAAAATCTCAGCATTCTTCGAATTCATTTGAAAAACTCTATCAAATTTGTAAGATTGTAGTTTGAAATTAGATTGGGATAAATTCTTTGTGAAAGGGTTTAGAGAGCTGTTAGATTTTGGATCTTTGAGTTCAATGACTTGTTCTTCTTCTTCATTGTCAGGGACTCTGATCTCAAGCATCTCATCAGATGTCTCATTCGGTAAAGGTGGCCTCACACGGCAAAACACCCTAATATTACCTTTCAAATCTTGCATTCTGTTGTGTAATTTTCTTCGAAGAAGCTCTTCTTCAACTAAATCATTTTTCAATTTAATGATGCTTGAGCTTTTCCAAGATTTTTCTTGTTTCAAGTATTCTAATTTTCTCCGACTTTCATCATGTTTTCTCTTTTCTTCTTCAATTTCTTTCGTGATGGATTTTGCTTTATTATAAAAGATCTTATTAGATTCCTTGAGATTATTCAACTCCTTTTGCTTGTTTGAATGTTCCTCATTCTTCAGCCTTATAGACTCTTGGACACTAGAAAGTCTCTTTTGCTGTGAAATTTTCTCCTCTCTCAATATATTAAGCTCTGCTTTTAAGGACTCCCTCAATTCATCCATGTGTTGCTTGATCTTCTCTTGTTCTTTAGTGTGATTGGCTTTCATCGATATTAATGACTTCTCTAGGATGTCATCGTTGTTGTTGATCTTATCTTCGAGAGTTCTCAGCTTATTTTGAAGCACTTCCTTCTCTTCTTGAAGATACCGTACTTTCAGATCTTTTATCTGTTGAATGCCGCTGGAGTAATGTTTCCTTATATTGTAACGTCTTGATTCAGCATCCACCTCTATTTCTTTGATTCTCAGCTCCAAAGATTTCTTGATGTCTTCCCTTAGTGTCTTTTCCTCATGATCAATATTGTCCAATTCATTCATTTTGGTTCTCAGCTTTCTTGACAAATCATTGAAGACATTCTCAAGGTCTTGATTATTGATATCTGACTGTTGTATCTGGGTCGTGATTGTCAACACCGTTGTTTTAAGTTCTTCAAAAAGCTCCTCTTTCTCGCTGATGGCTTCCCTCAACACCTGTATTTCTCGCTTAGCTGCCTCAGCATCGCTTGGAATGTGGAAAGATGGAGCTCTTGTAGGCGTGAGCTGTATTTCCAAGTGTGGGCTAACATTCATATTTGTACCAAGAGAGTCTGGAGAACGTGAGGAGGATTTTGTTGGTGTGGTCTGTATTCTTGGACTAGCAGCTCCATTTCTCAGAACGGGGATTCTCGAAGTAGATGCATCCATTTCAAAAGTATTTTCAGTGGATTTCCCGATCCTGAAACTTGAAACAAGTCTTTTGTTTACTCTTCATAAAACCATTGTTTACACTTTAAGTACTTAAAGTATTTGGTTATGTGCACCGCCTATTAGAAAAAAATGAATCCGGTAAATATCACGTGATGAAATCCGGCTCATCGCACACAGAAAGAAATTTTATATTAAAAAGTATACTTCTTTTCACATTGTAAAACCATACAAGATATATACTCACAAACAAGCTAGCTGAATCATGTCTAAAGGAAGAGTCACTGTTTCTCTGCCTTCCAAATCTGAAAGTAGCGCTAAGATAACGAATTCTGCAGAGGATTCTCAGAGCAAGAAGCATAAACGTATGTGGTTCTATTCATTGTTAGACAATGAGGTACATTACTAACACTTATGGAAAATAGTAGAAGAAAATGCTGAAGAAAACCTCTTAGATGCTTCGATTTCCTCTGAGAATGAGGAATCAGAACTGGAAGATGATGAAGTGGATCTAGATGGTTTAAGCGATAGTGATGCCTCCGAAGATGTAGGAGATTCTGATTCTGACTCTAATTTACCAAAACTGAAAAAGCGTAAGAAGACTACAGATGATGGTAGTGAATCTTTTGCTAATGCTGTCACTGCTATTCTTGGATCGAAACTTAAAGCATATGATAGAAAAGACCCGATCCTAGCTAGATCCAAACAAACGATAAAAAAAGCAGAAAGTGATAAACTTGAGGCCAAAGCCCGCAGAGAACTACTTGCCGAAAAGAAGAAAGTCTATGACAAAGATAGAATCAGAGATCTGCTCCCTAAAGCTGATGAGGATGCAAGAGCCATTCTTGATTATGAAAGAAAACTGAAGAAAACTGCACAGAGAGGTGTCATTCGTTTATTCAATGTTTTAATGTCTACTCAAATCAGAACTAACTCAGAAGCATCGAATACTAAAGTCAACAGTGTGGAACAGAAGGAAAAACTAATAACAGAGCTATCGAAGGAAAAGTTTTTTGACTTGGTCAAGTCTGCTGCTAAATAAGTCGTAATGTATACACTTTCTATGGAGCCCAAATGCAAATGTAACTACCAACTGAACTTTTCAAATCTTTAAAAGCACTAAATGAATAAAAGTTGTAGAACTTTGAGTTGTATTGTATTTGCAGAAGTTGAAAGTACATTAATATATATTACTATATAAAAAAAATGATTATAGGAATAAAAATAATAATGAAGGATGCGAGGTTCGAACTCGCGCGGAGAAACCTCCAGTAGATCTTAAGTCTACCGCCTTAGACCACTCGGCCAACCCTCCCGAAATTTACCAGAAATTTTCTGAATCACCCCTTTTAGCCTCCCAAAAAATTGCATTAATGAAAAAATAAAAAGTTGCAAAATACTTTAAAAAGTTAGGATCTTTGGCCGAGTGGTTTAAGGCGCTCGACTCAAGATCGAGTATCGTAAGATGCAGGCGTTCGAATCGCCTAGGATCCATTATATTTTTTTTGTTCTTTTCATATAGCTTTTAACATTGTGTACAGAATAACACTTGCTGCTAATGCGTTAATAATCAAGCCTGTTAATCTCTACTATTTGCTATTGTCAAACCTCTTCGGGGCTCCTT
>JAJLXD010000018.1:26221-57528 GCA_030571115.1 Wickerhamomyces sp. yHMH617 | reverse complement strand
TATTTTTTCTTTTAAATTAAATTTATTTTTATCAGTGTTTTTTTATCGCTATTTAAAATATTAGAAAAAATTATAAGCGCCTATTTTTTAAACGGTTTAAATATTTTTAACCACCAACCACCAACCACCGACCACCGACCGGCGGCCAAAGCCCAGTAAGCCAGCAGCCAGCGGCCAGCGGCCAAAACGTCTCGTGAGAGAGTTGATGACTCGGTGAACCAGTAGAGACTTTTTGAAATCGGTGGGTCAAAGAGGTGGTACTTTTTTCTTAATGTAAAAGCGGAGGCTGGAGAAATTTGGAGCCTGGGGAAAAAAAAAAAATGGATTATGTTATAAACACAAGCGATGGCCCCGAATCTTTCATCTTTCATCTTTCATCTTTCATCTTTCCCAAGATCTTTAATTTCAGATTCTTATAATTCAAATTCAAACCAATAATGTCCAATAATAATAAAAACCCATCTGTTCAGGTCACCGTTGATCACAGAATAGAGATCAAAGAAAATGAAGTTCCTCCTCTAAAAGCTGGTCAAGTACTCATCCACCCAAGAGCTACTGGTATTTGTGGTTCTGATATCCATTTATGGAGACATGGTAAGATTGGTACTTTAGAACTTCACGGTAACTGTGTCCTTGGACACGAAAGTGCTGGTGATATCTTAGCTGTTGGTGAAGGTGTCACCAACGTCAAAGTCGGTGACCGTGTCGCTATTGAGCCTGGTGTACCATGTGGTAACTGTTTCCTCTGCTGGAAAGGTGACTACAATCTTTGTGAAGATGTCCAATTTATCGGTGTGTACCCATATGCTGGTGCCATGCAAAGATTCATCGTTCATGATGCCAGATTTGTCTTTAAATTACCAGACAACATGTCATATGCTCAAGGTGCTCTTGTTGAACCTGTCTCTGTTGCTTATCACGGTGTCACAAGAGCTCAACTGGAACTAGGAAAAGGTGCTTTAGTTGCTGGTGCCGGTCCAATCGGTCTAGTCACATTGGCTCTAGTTAAAGCTTCTGGTTGTACACCAATCGTCATCACTGATTTAAGCAAAGAAAGATTAGAATTCGCCAAATCTTTGGTTCCAGAAGTCATCACCTACCAAATAGATACCACAAAGAGCAACAAAGAAAACGGTTTGGCTATCAAGAGTCTTTTCGGTCCAAACGAATACGATGCTCCTCCAAGAGCTCTAGAATGTACTGGTGTTGAAAGTTCCATCAACACATGTGCTTATGTCGTTAGAAGAGCCGGTCTATTACTAGTGATTGGTGTTGGTAGAGATTTCATCAACAATTTCCCATTCATGCACTTATCATTAGCAGAAATTGATGTCAAATTCATAAATAGATACCATGACACTTGGCCAACAGTCATCAAGTTAATAGCAAATGGGGTTATCAATGTCGATTCGTTGGTTACTCATCGTTTCATTTTGGAAAAAGCTGACAAAGCTTTGCAATTAGCTAGTGACCCAAAGAACGGTAGCATCAAAGTCCTAATCGAAGACGATGCTGTGATTTCTAAATTATAGATCTCTCTCCCCATACTTGTTATATAACAATATATGTATAAAAGTATACGTTTCTTGTACCTCTCGGTCATAATGCACAGGTTGTGGAGTGTTGGCCTTTTTAGCCTACAACTTGCATCAAAAGTTATGCACAGTTTCGTAAATACTTGCAGCAGAGGAGACAAAATCAAATACATGACTTATGACTTATGAGAGTATATCATATACCTACAGTAGTTTTCTTTGTCATAATAAACTTTTCAAATTTAAGCTACTTAAGCAAATATTCTCAATGGGAAGTTTGGTAAGTAGAAACCTGGATCATTGAATCTCAAATTCTTGTCCAAGCTAGAAATTTCTTTGATTTCATCTTCAGTCAAGGTGAAATCAGTGTGGTTCAAGTTTTCACTCAAACGTTGAGGGTTGTTAGATTTTGGAATGACAACAATTCCTCTTTGAGTTGACCATCTCAATAAAACTTGGGCTGGAGTTTTACCATGAGCTTCAGCAATTTTAGTGATGACTTCATGTTTCAATAATGGAGTTGTTTCTTTAGCATGTTCTGAGAAAATACCTGGTAATTCTAAGAATGATTGAGGACCATATGAAGAGTAAGCAGTTATGACGATGTTGTTCTCTTTGGCCAATTGAACTAATTCTGGTTGGACTAAGTATGGATGATGTTCAATTTGTAAAGAAGAAATTGGATGTCTGTTGTAAGTTTGGATATCATAGATAGATTGAGCAGAGAAGTTGGAAACACCAATTGATCTAGCGATACCAGCATCGACAATCTCTTCTAGTGCTTCCCAGGTTTCTCTAATAGGAACTCTAGCCAATTCGACTTTGGTTCTTTCTTTATCAGTCCACCAAGCTGGGAATTCAATTTCAGCTGGGTCAACATATTTTAAAGCGGTTGGGAAATGAATCAAGTATAGATCAATGTAACCTAATCCCCATTTTTCGTTTTGTGATTTAGCAAATCTTAATGCATCTTCTTTCTTATGGTAGTTGTTCCACAATTTGGTAGTGATGAAGATGTCTTCACGTTTGACTAAACCATCAGCAATAGCTTTTCTGATACCTTCACCTGCTTGGGCTTCGTTTTGATAATCATAAGCACCGTCAAAAGCACGGTAACCATGTTTGATAGCGTTGTAAACAGTTTCAGCAGTGGTGTCTAAGTTGACTTTCCATAGACCGAAACCAACAGCTGGGATCTCGTAACCTGAAGCTAATTTGAATGACATGTTTGTATAAAACTGGTATTAATGAGTCGTATGCTTTTTTCTTGTTTTTATGTGGGGGCTCGTGATGTATGCTTTAACTCTATGTGGGAGTTTGAGACCTTCTTATATACTTTGATTCAAGCGATCAGTTAGTTTCCTTTCGGTTAAATTTCTGTACGCGGGCGGCTACCGGGGTTAGTTTTAGGCTGGGGAAATTATTCTAAATTTTTCCACAATTTTTTTTTTCCCCCAGAATTATTCCGGCTGAGTTGCGAGTTGGGAGTTGCGAATTGAGAATTGAGACTTGCAAATGGCGTGGGCCCCAGGGCTATTTTCTTTTGTCGGGTACACATACTTTTCTGAGGTGTGAATAATTACTACTAAACTAGTCAGTCTACTGTACTAATTGTTCTTATACTGACTGCGTTTTTATTAGAGAGTAATAGCTGTAGTAAAAATTAGACTACACAAGTATATATCTCAATGCCTCAAATATCTCATTTCTTTCTAGCTAAATGGTCATCCCACAATGGACGTGTCAACGGGTAACCTTCTTTGTCGATGGTGGTATAGTTAAGCCCACCAAGTCTACCTACGGGTCTATATTTGGTAATATCCAAGGCAGTCTTGTCCTCGTTTAACACATCTTCTCTAACCCATGTATGGATACCTTCTGCAATGATAAGAGTTCCGGTGGTCTCTCCATCAACCTGCGACTTCCAGGTCTGTGTGCCAATGACTTTGGCCTCAATCGAGAAAGCACTCTCTGCAACGTGTGGTGCTTTTACATACTTAGAAGGAAGAGCATGAAGACCAGCAATTTCAAACTCATCGACACCTTCTGGAGAGTTGATAGCAGTGTAATTAGCAGCATCAATAAACCAGTCAGATACAAAGTTGATGGTCAGCTCACCAGTAAGCAACGCATTGGTCAAGGTGTCCTTTTTACCACCATCTCTCAAAGCACTAGGACTTGCACCGATAACAAACACTGGAGGGTTTGTACTGACAAAATTGAAAGCACTATAAGGAGCAACGTTATAGTTACCTTCTAGATCAACAGTAGCGATGAATCCTACCGGTCTTGGAACAACACCTGAGATGAATAACCTGTAACTGTTCAATGGGTTTTCTTTATCGAAATCAATACTAATCTTTTTGTGTTTCTCCCACTCATTGTCAGTGGCTCCTGAACCTACTGTCCAGTTCTCGTTGTACTTTAGTAAGTCTTTTGTCATAGCTATCAATTACTTGATGATTACTGAAGAGAATTGACATTGAAGCTTTTGGGGCTTTTATAAAGCCTTTATATAAAATTCACTGTTCACATAATTTTAATGATCCACACTTGTTCCCAATCAGGAATAATAGACCGATTGACACATACATAATGAGTTGTATATATAAAATTTTGGTATTAAAAAAAAAATTAAAATTAAAAAGTCTATATTTTCTGGCCAACGAAGCTTCCTATGAGAAAACTGCCGAGCCATGCAGCGACTGAATGATGATGAACAGTGTTTATGAGCCCAGGACCTGGACAGACTCCCAGTAACCCCCATCCAATACCAAAGAGCACGTTTCCAAGTATGAAGCGAGTAGTGACAGAATTGGTTGTAGCGACATTGAATGAATCGCTTAATAGTGGCTTTGAAATATTTCGCCATATGAAGATATTTGGGATGATAGTAAGCAGAACTATCAATAAAAGTGATGGATCAAAGGAATCTGGATGTAATATCGATAAGAATCCAATTGTCTTTGAGACATTGATCATTCCAGAGACGTGAAGACCAACCCCAAATAAGAATCCGGTATATAAGGAATGGATAATTCTTAAAACACTTCTGTATGACGTTGATACCTTAGAAATGATAGGCAGAATCCCATAAACAAAAACACCATTTATGAGCAAGTTCCATTGTAAACTAGATGGCACGAAATCATCCGAGTCAATCTTGTAACCTGAGGTTGATCCACTATGAAGACTGAAGCCAGTTACAACAGTTATTGCACTGATAGAAAACACAGCAGTGGCAATCAAAGATCTCAATCTCAACCTCGATAAGCCTCCAATCATATGACCCGATGTGCATCCGTTGCCCAACTTAGTACCCAAGCCTACTAGCAGTCCGGCAAAAGCAAATAGAGTGTAACCATTAGAGAACAATGAAGGAACTAAGTTCGATTGTGGATAAGCTGATATGAATTGAGGATAGTTATTGGTGATGAATTTTGTTGATAGCAACACACCTAAGATCAAGGAGTAATTCTCTAATGATGGTTTGAAGAGCAAATTGGAGATGGCCGATGAAAACCCAACGGTTTCACCGTGCTGCAAGTAGAAATTGGTGGTGGAGAGCTGAATAAACAATGCACCAGTTGCTGTTTTCCAAGGTGTAAATGACATTTTTTTAGTAACATTTGTTTTAACTAAACAGCAAAGGAAAAAAGTGTTAGATTTTTTTTTTAATGCTCTATAATTTTCTGCTTATGAAATATAATTTATCACTGATGTTGATGTAAGTTTTTAATATATTCAGCTGCTGCGTGTAAACAAACCAGATAGTACTGAACCTCACTTTGCTGGACAAAAGAGAATCTCTCGATATAACTCAAGTTGGAGTACAGGTTGTGGACCTGACCTTTCAAAACCGTGTAGATCAATAGTGGGAGAAATTCGTCTGCATTTTGGTTCTGTTCAGATTTTTTGATTAGTTGAAATAGAATCTTGCAAGCATTGAGCAAACAAATAGTTTTAGCCCTGGGTGCCTTGTAATCTGACACCTTGTTCAATTCCTCAGCTGCTAATTTGATGAATGTTTCACCTGATCTTATCAGTTTCTCATCAACGTCCAGTTCTTGGTGTGTCAGATGCGCAAATTCCTTGTAATTGGAAGAGAGAAGCTCATCGAGCTCAATATCCTTTCTATGAGAGTCATCAAGATCTCCAGAAGCGATGGCTGGAGAATACACATGATCGTATAATTTGGTCATAATTAGTTTCTCAGTACCAAATTTAGCATTCTCAAACTCCACTTCTCCCATCAAACAAAAAGGTTCAAAGTGATGCAACTTCTCGAAAATGAAGTCTCTGAAATCGCTCACTAACTTCACTTGTTCTTCTACTGTCCATTGTTTTTGGACAAACCCATTCATGAAGGAACGTATATATCGGAGAATAGGATCGGCCTTTTTGCTTCGAAGCTGTCTCAAAAAGAACTCAAAATCAAGCTTTGCAGGTGACGGCGATCCACTTTCAGAACGTGTCCTCTGATCAGTAGAAGTAGCCATTTTTTGATATGCTTTTTTTTTTCCTTTTGTTTTCTGTTGATGAACTTTGATGTTCTTTTGATATATTTTTTCGGCTTTTTTTTTTTCTTTACTAATTTATTAATCTGTTATAGCTTTTGGTATTTTGTTGGAAAGAGTTCTGTCAAAATGTGTGGTATTTTGTTCCATTATCATCCAGATAAAGAGATTTTTAATGGATCTTTTGAACTGGGAGAGGTCCAAATACGGCAATTGTTAAAAAGCTCGGCCCAAACTGACTACTTTCAACAGGAGTCCACCATATATAATAGTTTGATACCTAAAATATGTGCCAGAGGACCAGACTACGCTATGAATCGTAACTACGGTAGACACTTCAGCCTTTTCAGTTCAGTGTTATCACTGAGGTCTCCGTTCACTAAACAGCCACTTTCATCTGCTCGTTATGTGTTGCAGTTCAATGGTGAATTGTATAATGAGAATATTAATGGTAATGACACTGCTTATATCATGTCGAAATTGAATGATACTGAGAATGTTGAGGAAACTATCAGTTCCTTGGACGGTGAGTTTGCATTCGTGATTCATGATACAAAGGAAGGCATTATCTGGTTTGGAAGAGACCCTGTTGGAAAGAGAAGTTTGGTGTTCAATATAAACGATGATGAGCTACACATATCTAGTATAAATCCTTCAAACAGAGATCTGATGTTCAAAGATTGTCGTAATGGTTGCATATACCAATATGATTTAAAACATAAAACTTTAAAAGAGAGCTCAAGTCAATTTACCTATGTGATCAACGCCCAGATTGATGAGAACTTCAGCCATTTACAAGATAGAATATCACAGCTCGGTGCCATCTTAACAAAATCAGTTGAACAGCGAATTAAGTCAATACAACCATTGCATGAATCCAACCCTTATAAGGACCCTTTGTTTTCGATTCTTTTCTCTGGTGGGTTAGATTGTACAGTCATTGCCGGATTATGTGCATCTTTATCACCACCTGGAACAATAATAGACTTACTGAATGTTGGATTTGACAATCCCAGAACTAAAATGAAACCAAGTGATGCACCAGATCGTAAATTAGCTATTCAATCTTGGATCAACTTACAAACCAGGTTTTCTAATGTTCAGTTCAACCTCGTTGAAATCGATGTACCATATGATGAATATCTGGCAGTTCGTCCAAAAGTGGTTGAGTTGATGTATCCCAAAAACACTGAGATGGACTTGTCTATTGCTATAGCATTCTATTTCGCATCAAGAGGGAAAGGTGAACGTCTGACTTTGGAAACAAGTTCTAGTTATAACAATGCGACAAGAATACCAAACTACCAATCTAAATCAAAAGTGTTGTTGAGTGGTCTTGGTGCAGATGAACTATATGGTGGTTATCACAAACTGGCAAACAAGGATACACTCCAATTAGTGGAAGAGCTCACTAAACAGATCAACAACATCCATGAAAGGAACTTGCAAAGAGATGATAAAGTGATATGTGACAATGGGGTAGAAGTTCGTTATCCCTTTCTTTCAAATGATGTTATAGAATTCTCCACAGAGAAGATTGAGATTAATTATAAAATCTCTAAATTAATCCTTCGCAAGTTTGCATGTTCTATTAATCTTGAGTTTATAGCTGAAGAACCTAAAAGAGCCATTCAATTTGGAGCAAAGAGCGCTAAAATGACAGCATCAAGTGGTAATATGAAAGGCACAGATGAGCTTAAATAATTATTTCTTTGCAGTTGCCATGTACATAAGATATTTGGCAGCTTGTTCAAAATTGAACGCTAACAGCAGAGTGAACTCGTTGAATAGGCAGATTTTGTTGATTTCTTTCAAAATCGTTTCTGTATTGTCAACATCAACAACAGTTAATAACACAGCATTTTTCCTTAATAGTGGTTTCATCTTGTTTCCAATATACTCAGGATGAAGCTTATGATATTTCAATGATAAGAATAGAACCTGTTTGCCATTAATGAGATAATCGTATGGGTTTCTAGATTCCACGTAGGACCAATTGACATTGAGGATATGTTTCAGCAACGGGTTCCCAGTTTGGCTTTTGTTCACAGCAATTGTAGAAGGTTTCACGATGCCTCTATTCGTGTTTCTTGCAGGTGCTTGCAACGCAGATCTATCTTGGTTGAACGCATTGATTCTTTCAGGCTCTCTAGGTCTTTTCATAGGCCTTTGTTGCTGTTGCTGTTGCTGCTGCTGTTGTGGTAGTTGGACACTAGAAGCATCATTTCGCATGCGTTGAACCCCAGCTAAAATGCTCGCAAAAGAGGTCGAGTCAGTAGCTGCACTATGCGACGATTTACTAGCATCACCAACGTTTTCAGGCATCCCACAATCACTGATTTAAAGTCAAATCTCTAACAGTCATCCATTGGTACAACTTTTATTTATTTCGCGAAATATATCAAAAAATATTTGGTATTGAATTTTCAACTTCTGAACAAAACCTCAAAACTTCAGAACAGTTTAACACTAAACAGCATTTTCTCAAAAGAACATTCATCCAATGTCTGACCAGAAGAAAAGTATGTCTTTTTCAATGCCATACACAAAAACAAGCCCAAAAAACTGACTCTAAATGCAGTTGATATCACTAAACTAGAGCCAGAACAGATACTGCAGTTGCGTAAGCAATTCGAAGACGAACTGGAGCACTTCTCCACTTCGCTACGTGCTTTGAACATGGCCTCAAACAAGTATAAAGAGAACACACAGAACATCGAAGACGTCAGCCAGAAAGAACGCGAAGGACAGCAAATACTAGTGCCTTTGTCGACATCGCTTTACGTTCCCGGTAAAATCGTGAATAATGACAAGTTCTTAGTTGATGTTGGTACAGGATACTATGTGGAAAAGACAGCAAATGATGCAGCGAAGTTCTACGAACAGAAGATCAAGCAGTTACAGGACGATTTCCAAAAAGTTACCACCATCATCAACGAGAAGTCACAGACCATCCAAAGAATCGACGAGATTCTCAGGGAAAAAGTACAAGCGAGGGAACTGGCTGTTGCCTCTGAGAAGCAGAAGGTCTGAATCCCCTTTGAGAATGCACATCTCTAGCAGAAAGCTCTTGAACTAATGTTTTTTTTTTTTTTGTAGACAAATTGTACTTTCTGTATTCCATTTAGCCGTCAATAGTTATTTAACCGAATATCGGTATGCGCACTCTCATCGCCAAATGGTTAATTTTTTTTTTTATATCAAAATTTTTTTTTTTGTATGAGAATAAAGCACAGACATTTTGTGGTATTTGAAAGACATCAAACATGGCTAAAAAGGTTCAGAATAAGACAAAGAGTAAAAAGAAGTCAGCTTCACGTGCTCTGAATGCATTTGATCTCGCCACAAGACAAATCCGAGCAGAAAATGGTGGAGATTCAGACGATTCAGATGATGGGGCCATCGTGAACCCATTGAAACATAGAAAAGATAATGGTGAATCTGGTTCAGATCAGGAAATTGAGGACGAAGAAATCGACTCAGATGAAGCACTTGGGGAAGGTGAAGATTACGATGTCATGAACTCTATATTCTCACAGACTATAAGAGATAATAAAAAGAAGAAAAAAAATGGTGAAGAAGTATATGATGATGAGGGCTATAACAGTATTGATGAAAGTGAGCTTGTGCCCCTTTCTGCCGTTTGGGATTTAGATGATAAAGATGAGAATGAATCAAAGGGAATTAAAGACATTGTTCTTGATGATAACTGGCAGAGTGCTAGTGAAAATGAAGGTGACACTGAAGAAAGCTCTTCTGAAGAAGACAGTGATGATGCTGACGAAGATGGTGAAGATGATGAAGAGTTCCCTTTCAATGATCAGGATTCTAGTGATGAGGACGGTGTTGAACTAACACATCTAAAAAATCAACTGGCCAAGTCAGAGAAGAAAGCGTCAAAGAAATATCAGAATCTTCAAATTGAAGAAAACGAACTAGCTCTACCTGGTGGAGGTCAGGAAATCACTCTAGCTGATATGTTATCTGTTGTTGATGACAACTCTGCTGGAAAGGCTGCATTGATTGACAAAAATAATGATGAGACAAATAAAGCATTGTCAGTTCCTCTTCCAAAAAGAATTCAACAAAGACATGAACGTAAAGCAGCATATGAAATAACTAAAGAAGAAGTTAGTAAATGGAATGATGTTGTGAAAGCAAATAAAGAAGCTGAGGTACTTTCTTTTCCGATGAACCCACCTGTTGAACATAATGCAGTTTCAACATTCACTGAAACGGTTGCTTTAAATGATCTTGAGAAAAAAGTGAATAGCGTTTTATCTAAATCTGCTTTATTAGATGAGAAGCAAGAATCAAAATTTGAGGAAATAGCCACTGCTAAAATGTCACCTGAAGAGCTGCGTAAGCGTCAAGGTGAACTAAGAAAGATGAGAGAGTTAATGTTTAGACAAGAAAGGGAAGCTAGAAGACTGAAGAAAATAAAATCCAAATCATATCATCGTATTAAAAAGAAGGAAATGTCAAAAAACAAAGCTTTAATTGAAGGTGAAGAAAGTGATGATGAAGATCATGATGCAAGAAGAGCTCAAGAGAGAATGGCTTTGAAGCATAAGAATAATTCTAAATGGGCACAAAGCATGATTAAATCTGGTATGAGTAAGGATTCAGAAGCTAGAGAAGAAATGGAAGAAATGTTGAGACGTGGTGAAAGACTAAGAACAAAGATTTTAGATCGCGATGAAAGTGATGATGAATTCGGTGATTCTAATGATTTGAATTTGGATAAAGAATCGGCACATGAGTCTGATGAAGACGAACTCCGTGAGACATTGGGTAAGACAGGAGTGATGAATATGGCTTTTATGAAAAATGCTGAAGCTAGAGAACGTCATGACAATTATGAAACTAAAGATAAACTAAGACAGCTTAATGGCGATGATGATCTTAAAGCTTTTACTGAAGATGAAACCTCAAACAAATTCAACGTTGAAATAAATTCAGGGAGAAGAATATATACACCAGGTGCAGCCAACTCTGGCACTGCGTTACAGGAAATCAGTAAAGGAATTTCTGAGGAACATGAAATTGATAAGTCTAAAGATCTAACGAACAGAATTTCTCAAAAACATAACAGAGGAAGCCTTTTAAGTAAGCAAGCAGAGATAAAATTTGAGAAAGTCAATGAAGATGAGTCAAACCCATGGTTGCAATCAGATGAAAATAAAGTACAAAGAAGTAAAAAAATCAAAGTTGTTGATGAAACAAGTTCTAAATTAGAGAAGAGTAATGCTAAAATCAACAAACAAAAGAAACGTAAAGTTTCTGAGCTGAGTACAAATGATGAAGATGATATAATAGATATGAATCAAACCTTAAAAGTCGTCGATCCAAATGCAGAGGAATCTGCTGATGAAGATATCGGTGATGTACACACATTCAAGCAGAAAGATTTGATCAAGCAAGCATTTGCTGGTGATGACGTTATAACTGAGTTCCAACAAGAAAAGAAAAGGATTGAAAAAGACGAAGGTGATAAGGTTGAGGATTTGACACTGCCTGGATGGGGAGAATGGGCCGGTGGTAACAAGAAACATAAGAAGAATAAACTAGTAAAAGTTACTAAAGGTATTCAGAAGAAAGATAGAAAAGATTGGAATAAGAAAGATGTTATTATAAATGAGAAATTAAACAAGAAGAATTCTAAATATCAATCTTCATCTGTTCCATTCCCATTTGAAAATAGAGAACAGTATGAAAGAAGTTTGAGAATGCCAATCGGCCAGGAGTGGACTTCTAGAGAAACACATCAAAGATTGACCATGCCTAAAGTTATTGTCAAATCAGGTGTTGTCATTGATCCTCTAAAGGCACCATTTAAATAAATGCATTGTTTCATTTCTTTTTTGGGGTGTTTATTAAAGATTGTAATGCGCTTATAAACTATCTAATCTATCGTTGATTTCTTGAGGCGAAAGTTTCTTGAATCTTGGACCCACTTGGCCACTAACACCTTTAAAACCTAATAGATCATCGTTTGGTTCGCCAACAATGGCAATTTCAACGTTATCCCCATTCATATCACCTTCAATTGATTCTTTCAAAGTTAATAGAGCAATATGAATAGCGTCTTCTAGTTCTAGTTCCTCGTTCCATCTTTTCTCCAAGAATGTCTTTGCAGCAACAGCACCTTTGCCGATAGCAGTTGCCTTCCAAGGGAAATAAGAACCTGAAGGATCAACTTGATATAATCCAAATTTGTTATGATCATCATAACCAGCGACTAACAATGAAACACCGAATGGTCTCACACCACCGGATTGTGTGCTCTCCTGCATTATCTTGGCGACTTCACTGACCAAGATCTTGGTTGGAGGATATTCATTATAAACTCTTTTGTAGTTGGTGTGTGCAGTTTTTCTTGCTTTATCCACCAACACTCTGAAATCAGGACCCATACCCGAATAGACAGCACCAATGTCTGGTGTTATAAGAGCAACTTTGGATAAGGAATCTGAGTTCAAAAGAGGAGAATTGGACTTTTTCTCTGTGGCAAGCACAACACCATTTGTAGCTTTTATTCCAAGAGAGGTCACACCTTGTTTAACGGCATTCAACGCATATTCAATCTGCACCAGCTTCCCGCTTGGCGAGAACGTTGTCAACGAGAACGAGTATCTGTCAGCCATTTCTTGCCTTCAATTGACGATTTCTAATTCGGTTTTGTTGGTTGATGTTTTTTTGATGTTTGTTCTGTTTGCCTTCATTTTTTTTGGAAGGCGAAATTATTGGTTACGGTTGTGAGCGATGGGCAGAGATATTAATGTGATGTGATGTGATGGCTCTAAAATCCAATATCAACTAGTTGGTGGTGTTCCATATTAGTTGACTGTGGTAGTTTGTAGCATTGTACAGTGGTATGACTACTACTAGTTTGTCAGATTTGGGCTAAAATTTGGATCGATAATTATATTATAATTAACCTATATATACAGTAATATATTTCAGTTCTTCTTCTGTTCATGATACTTCCGTTGTGATAACTTCAGCTGTCTGACAAGGTCTCTGGAAGGTCTCTTCACATGCATGAAGTTACACATCCCACCCCTATCACACACATCAACGTCGTGTTGTCTACACGTGCTGTCTCTGAAATCCACTACTGGGCTCAGCTCGCAATAGACTGGTCTTGAATTGTACCATCTCACACTGAACAGATCTCTTGCCTTCTGTGCAGCCTCTTCTGAAGTGAATTTCACATACACGTTCCCGTTGAGATGGTCGTTGTGGTTTTCGCAGACTGTTATTTCCTCCACTTCACCAATAAGACTTGCCTCGATAAATATGTCCTTATAAAACTCGGTGAAATCTTTACTGATTTCATCCTTTGATATCGTGGCTTCTGTTTCAAGCTCTGGATTCGTGTATAAATTGGACATTAGTATTGTCTTTGAGTGTGTTGGTCTGTTGTGATTTCTTGAACATTTTTCTCCATGTCTGCAAGCACCGATTTTATCGTAAAACTGACTAGTTAAAACGAGCTATGTTAGTAACTCTCTAGTAATAATGTTCATCAAGTGGTTACTTACCAACTACTTGATTCTGACATGATGTAAAAAGCCTTTCTTATGCGATTTCTGTGTTTTCGATGAGGTTTTAATTAATTCTATTTCTCAGCACTAAAAAAAAGAAAAAATATCATTTTTATGTCATTAATAGATTAATAAAGAACTATTGCTTTTAACAGGTTTCAAGCTAGCCATAATATAATAAAAATGGGTGTAAGTCTCTTTAACTTGAATTATTTCAGATGATTCGTACTAACACTCCATGAAGAATGACGGTGGGTCGATTTTGAAGAGAAAAGACTTGGTAAAACAGCAGAGTCAGAGCTCCAAAGAGGACATAATAGACTTTAAGCTATTCAACAAAACAGGAAAATGGAGTACTTGCTCATTGTCTAACAAGCCTTTGTCACAGCCCATTGTCAGTGATTATTTGGGAAATCTGTATAATAAAGAAGCTGTGTTGGAGTATCTACTTGATCCAGCAAAGTTCTCACTCAGTCAGAAAGAACAAGTGAAACATATCACTGGCTTGAAGGACGTCATTGAATTGAAACTACAGAAAGACCCTTCTACCCTAAAGTTTTATTGTCCCGTAACTGGTGATGAGTTTGGCAATAGTGGTGTGCGGTGTGTATACTTGGCCAGATGTCATGATGTATTTTCTGCTAAATGTTTCAGCCAGTTTAAGGATACCGAAGATAAATGTCCTATATGTGACGGAAAATATGAAACTATAGATATAATAACCATCAATCCAACACAGAAATCAGACATAGAACAATTAGAAAAGAGGATATCCATATTGGCTAAGAATAACCTATCCCATTCATTGAAAAAGATTAAAGTGCATAAGAAAAAGCAATCAGATGATCAAAACCCAAAGAGTAAAAAACTTGTAAAGAAATCATAATACAAGTCATTAAACTGCTAAAAAATGGTATAATATTATTATTAAAATAAATACATGTGGAAAGTTTTTTCCTTAACCTGGGAAAATATGAACAAGGACGCAATGAGAAAAAATAAAATGGTGAACTGATCTTTAACGGGGATCAGTTTTCTTCTGTGGTTTCAGTTGTTGTTTCGGGATTGGCAATTATTTGCTGTTCGTATTTCTTTCCATTTAGGTATATTTGCCAACTCAGTCCACCAATGATATAGACTTAATTATGTCGTTAGTACGTCACGGAAAGAGACACAAAAATAGAGGCAAAAAAAAAACTCACGAGAACCACCAACCAAGGACAAAACGGTGAGACGGTGCACAGCATCAGCAACTTTGGTGTACCATGGATATCTTCCTGACATTTTGTTTTATTTACACCTGCTTAACACAAACGATAAATGTTTAAACTCTTCGGGCTTATAAATTTTTTAGAGAGCAAGAAAATAATACATCCCATCCGAACACCAGTAAAAAAAAAAAAATTAGTAACCATAGTAACATTATTATAGTTTACACATTTCACAACAATACCAGAAAACATTACGCATTCATTAGCGTATTATATTATACACTTATAGGTTTAGAAGATATGATAGTAGATGAAGTTATACCAGGTTTTGAACTTGAATACCAACTTGTTCCAGAAGTTTGAAGTGTAAAGCTTAGCAGTAGAGCTCAAAGAGCTGGTATCATATTTCGAGCCTGTGTAGAACCATCTTGTATTCTGTTTCACCAAGTTTAGCAGATCATCACGTGTATAACCTTTGGTGTTCTTGATACCAAATGAAGAAAGGTATTCTTTCAACTCAACATCGGACCAGTAATCGAAAAAGGCATCTTTAGCCTCTGCACCTTTATTAGCAACTGCTGTTGCAGCTCCATCAGCAGCCCCAGTAACTTTGTTCTTGTAAAATCCAACGTTCGAGGCAACGTTATTGTAAAATTCAGCAGCTTTAGCTGAAAAATCCACGTTTGTGCCATCCTCATTTTTAACTCCAACAGATTTCAAAATGTTGTCTTTCGACCATCCTTGAAAGAAATCTTCGGTACTGAAGTTTTGAATTGGTTTGTATTTGTTCTCTTTAACCAGTTCCACCAATTTATGCTTGGTTGCAAAGAGTGGGATTGAAACGCCACGAGAATTTAAAAAAGCTCTCAAACGATCTTTCGACCATTTTTCAACACCAACAAAGAATGTGTCATTGATGACATTGTCAACTGTTTCAGATGATTTTGATAACCATGGAGAGGCCTTCTTTTGAGCCTTGCTTGTCCATGATTCGACATCACTCTGGAAATCAGACTTGTACTTTTGAGCTAACAATGCCAATTCAGCTTTATTGTTTTTAATAGAATCCTCAACTTCAACTCTATGGACTTGTAACCAATTGTAAAGCTGAGAGGCTGACCAAGTGTTGAAAATATCATCTCTAATAGCACCAGCTTTGTCAAACAAAGACTTGTCTGCAAGCTCCAGTGTATCCAAGACATTTTCCTTTTGATCATCAGCATATTGGGAAGCTTCATATGCGTATTGGCGCACTTTGCGACGCAACTCATCCTTCTTGTCATTTGGAGAATATTCAACGCCATAAGCCTTCAGCCAATTCTTCAAAGATTTCTCATTCCATGAGGTGTATAACCAATCACCAGGGTATTTACCGGAAGATTTGTGATACTTAGCAATATCATCATAACGCTCCTGAGCTAGTTTAACCAGCTCCGAACGACTGGCATCAGATTTAAACTTGATTTTGGACTCCTTCAAAAGACTTTTCAAGTCCTCACTAGACCACGTTGAGAAAATCCAATCTTTCACGTTGTTATAGGATTGGCTCCAGGTGTTAGTTGTGGCATCGTTATAAACACCCAAAACTTGTTGTTTTAAGCTCTCTGGATGATACCATGGGTGCGGTTTGAAGTGTAAATCCCATTGTTTCTTCGACAACTCTTTGATTTGTTCAGCAGTGGCCTTCGGATCAACATTCACAGAGTTATCTTTCAAGAACTGCTTCAAATCAGAAATGTCCCATGAATCAACTGGGTTTGAAGATGAGAAGAGCGATGCATTGACAGTGACCACAGCCAAAAAGGCAGTAGTAATCTTTAATAACTTCATTGTGCAATTTTAATCGGAAATTATCACAAATAAATGAGAAAGAAGGGTCATTTTCCAAAGTATTTATACCGAAGATGTGAAATTAGCAATATTTAAATAAAAGCAAATATACAAAGAGCAACTTTAGCATTAGCTTACTCCAGATTTGGCATGTCACGTGAATTTCATCATAACCTTGCTAAAAAATCTCTCTTTCACCAAAAATTCAACCGACGTCAAAGTGCGTTGAATACTATGCATCTGTCATAAGTCACACAAACTTACCAACTCTAAAGAATAAAACAATCGAAACCTTCAGAAAAAAAAACTCATTAAAAAAAGAGTCAATGTCAATGTTCCATAAAACAATTAAATGAGAGATATCCAAAATTTTGGTAATTGATAAAATTGACGGTGTGTGGTTTTTAAGCATTTTTTAAATTCTGATCACGTGATCAATACAACTATTTTTTCTCAAAATTCTATCCAAAAGATGAATGAAAAACAACGAAACAATTCAACAAAAACAAAAGGAAACAAACAATAGTAAATAAATGTCATTGAACAATCAAATAGTTCCCGTGCCAATTTCTGTGCCTTCGAGCTCAACTTTTGCAGGCTCTCATAACATTCAGAACGGGCTCTCAAATTACAACGGTGCTGATTTGTTCACGCATCTGCAGTTCAATATCAAAGCTGGTCTGAATCTCGAATGGTGTTCAAATACCGTGCTGCGATTTAGTAAAACAGCCCCGTATCTTGTGAAACAACATGGCTGGGTGCTCGAATACCTTCTGAACGATCTACAAGCTAATCTCAGCAAGAATGCTGCTTTAAGTTTAAGAAACTTTTCCCAAGAAACTGAATTCACACAAGCATTAGCAGTGCATCCAAATACTAGAAAGATATTGGTTGAAGTCTTGAACAACTTTACAGATGCTGATTCCGAAGAGTCAGATGATTCCAATATTGATGGTGAACTGTTATCTTACACTGTTGATATCATTGAAAGTGTGTCCTCTTACTACGCACCGTGTCCAAAAGATGATGATTTATTCCTCGCTCTCATTACTATATTTCAAGCTACTAATGATCGTTCATTGGCAATATCGCTCATGAGATCCTTCTCAAGATTTTTGGTTAGATCTCAACTAAGTGTTGACTCTTGTGCAAACAACCTATCTTCACCAATTATTGATAAAATAGTTTCATATCTGTTGATCCAAGACTACGATCTGCTCCTAGCATCGTTAGACTTTTTATATCAGTTTTCCTTGCCTGGAAATGCTAGAATTTCAACTATTATCAAAAATTCATCAAGACAAGAAATTTTGAAAGTAATGCTACCGCAATTACTAACTTTCCAATTGGATATTCAAAACAATCCAAACGATTTTACAAATCTTCAACCATTAAGACTTGTCAAAAGAACAAAACCTGCAATTCCAGAAAATGCGCCAAAATTATCCCCAGAGCACTATTCATCAATCACTCAGTTAACTGAACCACTTAGAGCCACAGCTTGGATGAGATGCTGTTATAGATCTGCTCCAGACGGTGAAGTAACACAAATCTCATTGTGGAAATCTTACGAGCAACAGTTTGAGTTTGAAGCACAGCAAAACAAAAGAAAATTGTTACCTGCCGTTGATTTCATCAAAAATGTATCACATGCATTCCCCCATTCGAATGCGATGGTGATTAATCTACCTAATGGACAGAGAAAATTTATCATTAAAGGAATCCAACCAAGAGAATTCTCAGTTGATATCAAAACTGGTGAATACGAAACCAGAGCTCCTCCGACAAATGATTATGATGCAGAATTGATGAATCAAAGAGCGTCTCAGGAAAAACTCATAGTATACAATCCACCAACTGATTTGAATGAGGTCAACAAAAGTGCGGCTTTGTTAATAACATCTTTGGTTAATCATCCAAATGGTAAAGATCAGATACTAAAACCAATAGAAGAAGAAATTTTCAAGAGAATTGAAGCTGCTCCGATTTTATTTGATGAATTAGTTGATACACTCAAATACTTGAAGTAAGTGATAAAGTTTATAAATGAATTTTTTGTATTATAATTAAGGTTCGTATATATCATAAGATTCCATCGTGTACTTGTATAAGTCATAGGTATGTGTGTTAATAAAAAAAGGCAACCCTCTTTTCTAATCATGAGTTGTCATTAAAAACATAGCGTGTTTCGTGTCTATTTGCTATTTCAATAATTTGATAGCAGCTAATGCAGTAGATGATACTTTTTCGGTATCAAGTCCATTCATCATTGTAATGTAATATTGGGTAAGTTCGTTCTTGAAGCGTAAAGTTTCTCCTGAATCCAGTTCAATGTAATAATTATTAACATCATGTAACTCGATAATCAATGGTGAGATAAGTTCAAGCATTTTCAAACTCTTTTCTTGAACTTGGAAAACACTATTGAAAACCTGATAAAAACCATCATAACTGAAATCTTTTTCTAAAGAATATTCATCAATCAATCTTTTGAAGAATTCAGTATTTGCAATAGAATAAAGTGGTAAATTTGGTGTGTTTCTTGTCAAATATGTCAGGAAATCAAAGCCATATTTCATCATTAAGCCATGAGAATTGATAACTCTAGTAATTAACTCTTCATTATCAATGAATTGAAACAAAGAACCATAAGCTTCAATGTTGAAAGTGGTTCTTCTAATAAATGATTCCTTTAAAAGTTTCAAAACAGTAGATTTGTCGTTTTTCTCAATTGCAACCATCAAAAATTCAGATAGAGCATCAACCTTTGATGGAGTTATTATCAAATTCTTGATATCATGAGATTCTGATTTTTGTTGCGGCAAGGCGACCATGTAGTTGTATAATTTTAAAGCAGTTGTATAATCAGAGAGTGATTCATGTAACAAACTTTGATAAAATTTATATGAGAATTCTGGAATCCAGTCAATTCTATTAAATTTAGCCCAGATTTCAATAGCTTTTGCAGGATTTTGTTTCGACAAAGTCAATAAATAGGAAGACAATAGACCTGTAACTTTAGTTTCATACTCATCGTAGCTTTTGATTGAAGTCAGCAATTTATCCAGAAACTTCGTGGCTAAAGGAACTTGATTGGTTTCAACCAAGGTTGAAATGAATGAAGAATATATGGTGAATTGATTGTTACTCAAAGACTCATTGTTTAACGATGAATCTTTGAATTCTTCGTAAAGTTTGATTGCCACTTCATGATCATTAGTGAATTTGCAGTAGTTGATCAATGCTGAATAATAAACATGAGTTTTGGTATAGTTTTGTTGTTCACTTAGAATTTTAATCAAGGATTCACTGTTTACAAATCCAGGATATAAGTTCATACCAATCAAAATCTGATCAAACAGAGATGGAGCAAACTGTTGAATATGTGTGCAGTTTGAAGCATTGAAAATATCAATTGCAATTTTAAAGAAATCAGCGCCATTGGTAGATTGTTCTGGTGAGTATCCAGCATTGATAGCACCTTCTAACAGTTGGTTGATGACAATGGAGTAAATTTGCAAGTCGGGTTTGATTCTATTAGTGATCATATCCTGATAAACGTTGAGCATAACAGAGAGTTGGTCATCTATAGTATCGTCAATAGTTCTCTTTGAAATTGAATATAATACTTTACCATAAATGTCTCTCGATGGCACAATGCCATTTCTTTTCAATGCCATGTAGTATGAATTGATACGCTCATATTCACCGAGGTTAAATGATTTCTCAATTTCATTCGTCTGTGTTCGTAGAAAAGTTTCATCTGTTTGTTCTTGATAGTCTTCAAATATGGGTTCAAAGTATTTAGGTTCATCTTCAAGTATGGGATCGACCAACGTGGGAGATGATGCAGAAGAGTTTGACTTTTCAAACTGTTTTTTGGAAGTAGATTGGGTATGGAATGCACTTTTTTGGAATGAGGTGTTAAGTTTTGATACTAAAGTGGCATTAGTTGTAGTAGAGGAAGAAGATGTAGGTGTAATACTCTGTTGGGAGAGTGGAAGCTTCTTGATTATCTGCTGATAGTCATTTTTGTGAATTGAAAGGATAAAACTGTCTTGATTATAAGGAAGGACTATGTTTATTGGGTTCTTCAACGCCTGTCTATTATCATCATTGTTGTTCGTCAACGAGCTATAGTCCACTTGCAGATAATTTGCAGAGATGGAGTTCACCGGGTGAGGATTAGGGATTCTCTTAGCACCATGTGAAAAGGTTTCAGAAACGACAACCTGACTGTTCTGTTTGATATAGTTGAAAGACGAATCAAAGAAGGCTGCAGATTGTTTAGCAGCAGTGTGATATCTCTTCGATGTTGTGTACAAGTTGTTGTACTTGAAGCAGTTGAAAGGCATGGTCAAAAGTTGAATGCTCCTTTCGAATCAGCGAAGAGGAAAGGACGACCAAAATAAAAACAGCTCAGCACAAACTTGGAAAGTTGTTCGTTTAATATGAAACGGAAAAAGGTGACAAGTTCAAGCTTTTGAATCATGGAAAGATTATGTCAGCAGCGGTGTTCGCTGTTTCGCACAATTGGAAAATGGAAACCGCTGATTGGCCCACAACATTTCCCAATGCAGCACTTTTCAGATTGCGCACGTGACTTTGGTTACATCCCTGCACCACCTGGCACTGGCTACGGATCTATGGATCTATTAGATCTATTAGATATATGAAGATACAAACGCATTGAATAAATTATAGAACGTGATAGCTATTGCACAGTTGCAGTTCAGTAATGCAAATGACTTTGGTCGGGGTTTTGTAACACTGCTTACTCTTTAACAGCGTATGAACGTTGGTACTTCTCATTGATGCCAGTCAAGTAGTAAGTACCTGGGACGAGGTGGTCAATGGAACCAGTTGGTTTGTAGTCTTTTTGACCATACAATGCTTCTCTCAAAGCAATTGCAGCTTCGTATTGCTCTGGTGTAACGGTCTCTCTGTTGGCTAATCTCTCTTCAAAGTTTAGAACTTTGGTAATTGAGGATACATCGCCTTTAACAACAGCTGACAATAAAGTAGCAGCTAAACCTGAACCATATGAGAACAAACCAATACGTTTGTCTCGTAAGTCATCGCTACCAACGTAGAACAACAAAGAAGCTAATGAAGCCCATAGAGAACCTGTGTATAAGTTACCTGTGTGGGTTGGAACAGTTAATGAAGGCTGAACTCTTTCTTTAGTCAATTGTTTGGCTAAAGTGACAAAAGTTTTTTCAATGTTTTTGTCTGTCAAACTTTCTTCATATGGAACTTCAGCTAAAGCAGCATCAACTTCAGGGAATAAGGCTGGGTTTTCTCTGAAATCGTTATATAATAATCTAGCATATGATTTGACAACCAATTTACAATTTGGAACGTGGAAAGCGTTGTAATCGAATCTTTTGGTGGTACCAACAGTCTTTGAAGTTTGACCTTCAACGCCAGCTTTCAACGCTTTTTTGGAGTAGGATGCGTAGGCGTTATCTAAAGCTCTGACATAACAACCCAAGGAATAATGGCCCTCAACAACTGGGTATTCTTGTTTCATGTTTGGTTTGTAGAAATCGTAGACGTGGTCCATGTAGGAACCTCTAGTGCTGTCAAAGACAATTGGGGCATCTGCACCAATCAATAAAGCAACTGCACCTGCACCACCAGTTGGTCTAGCAGCACCAGGCTCATATAAAGCGATGTCAGCGGCAACAACAACAGCATCTCTACCATCCCAGGCGGATGACTCAATCCAGTTGACAGCGTTCAAGACAGCACTGGTACCACCATAACAGGCATTAACAGTGTCAATACCTTCAGTATCTTTGTTGTCGCCTAATAGTTGGGTTAAAACAGATTTAACAGATTTTGATTTATCAATCAAAGTCTCAGTACCAACTTCTAGTCTACCAATGTTGTTCACATCCAAGTTGTAGCTCTTGATCAAGTTGGAGAAAGCAGTCAGGGCAATGGAGTAGATATCTTCTGTGTCGTTAACAAATGACATGTTGGTTTGGCCTAGACCAATGGTGAATTTTCCAGCTGAAACACCATAAGCGGTCTCAAGATCTGTTTGGTTGACAATCTAAATAAGGCGTTAGTATGATGAGATATGGTATAGGGAGGCAAATCGCAGTTTTAAAGACTTACTTGTGCAGGAATATAAAGCTCGATAGCCTTGATACCAACGTTTTGTGGGCGTGTAGACATGTTTCTATTATGTATCGATTGAAAGAAAAAGAGCGTGGCAAATTTGAGAGTTTCAGTAAACTAAAACAGCGCAATGAAATCTCAGTAAGTTGAACTAATTGATCACTTCACACACAGTTGGGTCAATTGAGAATCTGCTTTCAACATTTTTTTTTTTCACAAATCGGGCTCGTTTAGAAAAGACGCGTTCGACAGAGTTTGCTCGTTTACCAATTATCGTACACATCCAAACACCACTTTTCGTTGTTATAGCAACTATAGGTCATTTTAGGTGTGTAATGTAATGTGTATTCAGTATTTATTCGTTTAAGGAACGTCTCAGTGCCTCTTGAAGCTGTTGTTCGAACTCACCAATGGGCTGTCGTGCACTACTACACCCCTCAGGTGCGTCCAAGTTCCCAGACTGATCCAACTTGGACAGCTCAAGAGCTCTGGCTAGCTCTTCGTCAATGACATCGTGATCGAATGATAATTCTTCTTCTTTACCTTGACGATTGCTGGAAGAATCTTGCTGATATGATGCATTCATCGCAATGGCAAGTTCTATCTGCTCTTCATTCTCCCATTCTTCGCCGTTGTATTCGTTCAGGAGTTGCTCCTTCTTGTAATTTTCATAATCTAAATAATCCAACTCCTCCATATCGTTTTGGATGTGTTTTCTCATAATGTCTTTTCTATCACTGGTGACTCTAGCACTCTTCTTCTTCTTCTTTGAACTATTATATGTGTTTGCCAACTCTCCAAATTGAAAATATTGAACAACACTTCCAACAGCAAAGACTCCATGAGTCTCTTCTTTAGCTCCCAATGCCACAGTGTTCACTGGCACCAGCGTCGTTAAAGGAAGGTATCTTTTGGGAACTCTGGATGATACTACCTTGAGTAAATCACCTTTCAAGCCGTCATAGACAGCAGCGTACCCATTATAGCTTCCCAGTAAAACAACGGTGGAATTAACTGCAATGGAATTGATCGGAGGATACCCCTCAGGTAGTTTCAGGTTATCAAATATTGGGACAATTGAAATTTGAGGAGCAATTTTACCATTTCCATTGGTCTTCAATGTGGCCAAATTGTACACCAAAACTCTACCTGATCTCGTTACCACACCTAGATTACAACCATCACCACCTGCCAGTCCAGGATTTCTTGGTCCATGTTTCTTCTCCAAGGCTATGCGATAAATATCATCTGCGAACTCTATTCGTGTCAAAGCTCCAAACTTAAGCGTGTCGAATGAATACACATATAAACATTTGACATTCCCAATAATGATAGTCTTTCCAGAAAAATCAACTTCGAAAAAATCACTGCCGAATCTATGATCAATGGTCTTCACTGTGTCCCTTTCAAGTAAGTATATTCTTTGAATATCCACCGTTATGATCAATCCACTGTTAAATACCACATGCAATAATGGTAGAGATGAAACATGAAAGTCGTTAAGAAATGTACCATACCTCAGCTCCCAGACATAGAGCTTTCCTTTCTCATCACCACTATAGCAGTTACTGCCATCATTATATATAGAAGTAACCATTCCATCGTGTTGTCTGTTAAATTCAGTTATTGGAGTCAGATAAGTTTTGGATGCAAGCAATTTGCCAAAAATTTTACCATCCCATCTTCCAAAAACAGATGCTGATATGCTGAAAGATTCTGCTGTACATCCTTCTGGGGTAGTTGTTGGTAACGTAGCCTCTGTGTTATTCTTCTCCACTGAAAGTATACTCACTGAACCTTGGTCATTGAATGTGAGTACTTTAGGATAGTTGAATATAAGCGTTTCGATATATGGAGTATTGACTGTTTGGGTCTTGTGTATACCAGTTGCTTTTCTCCACGAATGAATCAGATTATTTCTCTTGAACAACTCAACACTGAACTTGCTTGATTGAGAGCACGTGCTGAAGCGATACGTTCCGTATTCTCTTAAGAACATGTTCTTCCATAACTCCTCATTGTTAATAAGTTGATTTAGAGCTACACATGTGTTTCCAATACTGTACAAATCACTGACGCCCAAATAACTTAAAATCTGAATAATCAGCTCGATTGGTAAGGCAGTAAAAGAGGCCATAACCAATATTAAACAAACCACCAAGAGGTTGCTTGACACAAAATCAAATGGTCTTACACTTTCATTAGTTACTTTCACATTGTCACTAAAATTATTATACAGCGTGTGATTATGTAATAATATTTCTATATTATGAATATGTTGAATATACAAGAGACTTAAGCGTCTGATGAAGGTCTGATTGTTCTAACAAAGGCTTCAAATCGTTCATGGAGACCCCAAAAGACTTGAAGAAGTGCAATGTAATGAATATATCCTCGAAAAGCGCTTCATCAATTGACCAATTAAGTTTCAAATTGATGGTCGATAAAACATTGATCAACTCTTTTTTCACCTTATATAAATTATCTGTTTGGATGTCATCTCTATCCAATAACTGTGTTAGCTGTATACTCTGTTCAATTTTGTTTCTATAAAAGTTCTTTTTTTCAATAGAGAAGAGCTCTTTCGCTTTCTGTGATGAGGCGAAAGAAGGCGCAAATGAACTGATATCTTCAAGTGCAAATGATTTATTACCTTTGAAGCTATCGATGAACCTCTGAGCACTGACCAATGGCACAGCACCCTCTTCAAAATACGAAGAAGCTAAATCTCTAATCTCATCGTCATCATCACTCAAACACTTGTACACCACCCATAAGACTTTGTTGGACATCTTAGTCTGTAGATATCTCAGGGCAGATCTCAGTGCCGCAATCCTTATAGGGAATGGCTCATCATCAGAAGTTAAACGTGTCAAAGACTCAAACCATTCGTTGAAACGGGTTTCATCTTTTGCGACTGCACCTCCCAAGAACTCAAAAGCTGAACATTTAAGGTCTTCACCGTAAGATTCTTGATTATTGCTATACTCAAATGCCTCTTCTAACGACAGGTCATCAACCAGCTTTATAGCTTTGGCTCTGGTATACGCTAACAGTTTTGAGTTCTGCACAATTAGTGAAAGTGACAAATTTTGGAGGTTTTGCTTTGAACAGAAATCAATGGCACTTAGTTGTAACTCAAAGTAATCAGATACAAGAGCCGTGGACAATATTTTGTCTTCTTTATCAAGAGATTCAAATAGAGCTTTCAGGAATAATTGTTTGGACCCATCAACTTCTAAAACTCTTGTTTCACTTAGAAAAACTTGTTGTAAAACTGGTTGAGATTCTGAGCCCTTCAGTCTATCAAACTTGTTCAGAACTTCAAGATATACTTTTGCTGTAACGTAAGAGGGATTTAACACCAAAAAATCCTCTAACTTCGATGATAGTTTGTTCCATAAAAGATCGTTAGGCATATATAGCTCCTTAGTGGCTAACAGATAACCGTGCAGTTGATTTTGATTTCTGATAGAACAATTATCCAATAACCACAATGCCTCATCAATGGGATTTGAGACCAATGATGCTAATGCTCTCGATGCATACTCTCTTATTTTCCAATACTTCACTGCCAAACATGATCTCAATAACGGTTTGAAGTCTTCCAGACCTTGATATCCAGGAGAGGCCTCTAACTTAGATAAAATCGTAAGGACAGGGAAAAGTGTCTCTAAATTAGTAGAATCAATGTTCTTAAGGATAGAAATAAGGATCTCCCTCAAGCCTTTGTACCTTGTGAAGAAAACTGCAGCACTCATTCTTTTTCTTCCGAACAATCTGTTTTGTAAAGCAGTGAACAACATGATTGAACAATTCCTAACAGACCAAATTTTTGATGAAAAAGTAGCCAGAGAAAGTTCAAGAGCTTGATAAACAAAGGGCCCGCATAATGAGGCAAGCTGAGATTCTATAAATAACGTTTTTATGCAATTGAAAGCATGGATTTGTGGCAAGTCCATTTTTTCGCTTTCATCCTTCTCATTCACTGGAATTCTAGCTATCCCAAGCAGTTTATCAAAAGCATATGTGAATAGGTCGTTCTCAACAGTAATGATAGCGGAAATTAAATACGGAAGCCCCCCAGACCTTCTTGTAATTAGTTGTGTTTTTGTCTGAATCAGTGAAATATTTTGATCTAACCATTTTAAGCTTTGTCCTGGCAGCTGTTTATGACAGGTAGAAACAACTTTGATAAACGTAGGATAAACAGAAGAAAAAGCACCTCTATGACGAACAGCACTGAGTTGATCCATTGTAATGTCACCAATCTTCAACAAGAGTTCATTTGAGAGTTTATGATCCAAAATCTTTTGAATGACTAGAGTTGCCTCCTTTGTAGACCTCCAACCATAGCTTAATACCAATTGAGCAGAACCTACACCATATTGATCACATCCTTCGGGCGAATCATTGGATAAAATTTCTTTAACAATACTCCAGTTACGTTTAACCAAATCCGTGATTTGTTCAGCTGATATATTCTCTGACTTCAAATGTCCCATAATAAGATGGATGGCATTGAAGTAGCCATCAACGGGTTGGCTGACAGCTTCGTTGATATTTTCTATTAAAGGAATGTCTCTGATTAAACGATTGAAAACATCAATGTCATGGAATAGCGTGTAGCTTAGCTCCAGAAGCGTTGCACCTGAATCTGATTTACCATAATCATTCAACATTTCAAATCCTAAATCGATGAGAGATCTCTTCTTCTCAGGACTGATTTTTGAGTGTAATAGAAGAAAGCTTGCTTCATCTCTAATGTCATCATAAGTGCTCAGCAAATTGCCAAGGAGTAGATCGATCAACTCATCGTCAATTATAGGTAAACTGAAGGAGTAATTTATTTGTACTTTGAATGGGATACTGGAGTCTAGATTTGATTCCAGCAATTGTCTGAATATTCTCAACGATGTAATGATTCTTTGATATGTCGACCCTGGTCTTAGTTGTAGCTTGAGAAAGCTAATTAACCAACCAAGAAAACTTTTATACATATTAACCGTTTCGTATTTTTCAATAGCTTGATCGGCATATTTAGACTTTGATAACCTATCACCATCTCTTTTCAAAGCATATGAAGAATCTTTAAGACGGTATAAAAATTGTTTGAAAAGGCTTATAAAGTCATTTCTGGATTCAACTTCAACATCAACAAAGAAGATTTCAAGATATTTCTTTAAAATTTCAAAAGTTGTTTCTGGTATTTGTTTCGAGCCTTTATGCGAATATGTCAGAATCTGAAACATTTTCACTTTAAAAGCATTTTTTATTATCAACGATTCAACCTTTTCTGTTGTTAATACTTCTGAAATAGCCTCATCCTCAATAGCTAACTGCTGACCAATATTCAAACATATAATAAATAATTCAATATCGTCTTTGATATTGTTTACAACAATTTTGAAAGCTACCTTGGATAATCTGAACAAACTTGGTAAAAGATTCTGCTCAATACCAAATCTCAAACTCTGATTTTTGAGACCATCAATAATTGGGCCCCAATATAAATGTACCCAATTTTCAGCTTCCTCTTCATTTGTGTAAAGTCTTTTAAGAACTGTGCTTAAAGCTTTCCCAACTGGATTACCCAAGGCACTTGCTGATATCAATTGTAAGGATTGTTCAATAAACAAAGGATCTTTTTGAACAACATACTTTGGGTTGGTAGTCTCTTTCGCCAAGGTTTCGACCAAAAAATAACGAACTCTTCTTTCTTTCTTGATTAATAACGCTTGATCCATCCACTTCTCAAATAATGAATTACTTTCAAAGGATTTCTGGACAGTAATTAATTTGCTGAACAAATCTTTTAAAGAGTTGGCTAAAGGGGCTCCTGTTTCATCCCAATAATCAATGATAAATCTGTATAGGAAATCAAGTATGGAGAAGGACAGAAGTGATGAAAGTTCTTTATGGAAGTCCTTATCTTTCTGAGAAAGTTGTTCAGCGCGCAGCAGCCAAATTGAAAGTGTATCAGTTGTGAATATTCTTAGCTTACCAGAGTCAGATGCTGATCGAAGAGTCTTGATTAGGAACGGAAAGATTCTAATCAAGAAGGTTGGATAGTGTTCTTCTTTGTTGACCTGTTTCTTCACAATGAGAAGCTTTCTCACAGAGTCAACGTCGCTTTCTTGGAGAGTACTATCTCGCTGGAAAGGCACCACGCTCAAGCTAAGCATCTCCAATGTCATTACGTCGCTAGAGAACGTTTGTTGGAAATCTACGAAAGCTCATCGCTTCAATTTTTTAGTGTATTTTTTTTTTTTTTTGCTCAATATGTGTGTTTCCATGACAACTGTCATTGGTTAGATCATATACAATATTTAAGAATGTAGTGCTTTCTGTCAAAATTATCGTTTTGAAAGCATCTCACATATAATCAGAAATAATGGTTTAGTGCCTGAATTTTTGATATTAAATCTCTTCTAGTAAATTTTTCTCAGTAAAATAACCAATCTATGTAAAAATTGTCGCAAAAGGTTTATCTCTCTATCGCTAAATATAAAATATCGTTGATCTTTTCTTTTTTTTTGCCAGATTCACGTCAACAAACAAAAAAAAAAAAAATGCCAATAAAAAAGATCAAAAACACGTCAATTACAATTACAATTACAATTGCAATTTCACCAACTTTCTCAAATCCGAAGAAAAATGGTTGCTGATAAATACATTGGTCTGGCACTGGCGATATCGTCGTCTTTCGCTATCGGAACTTCCTTCATTATAACGAAAAAAGGTCTGAAAGACGCATCCAAACAGGGTTTTGACGGTGATGGACATCAATATTTGAAAAATCCAATATGGTGGGCAGGAATGGTCACCATGGCCATAGGGGAGGTTGCCAACTTCGCGGCTTACACATTTGCACCTGCCATTCTGGTGACTCCTCTTGGAGCCCTTTCTGTCATCATTGGTGCTGTTTTGGCAGCCATCTTTTTACGTGAAGAACTAGGTACTTTAGGTAAAATGGGTTGTGCAATCTGTCTACTTGGAAGTGTTATTATTGTTCTTCATGCACCTTCTGATAAAGACATAGAGACTGTTGATGAGATCCTAAGTTATGCAATGACACCGTTATTTTTGGCATACGTATTTATTGTAACCGTGTTTGCTTTGGTTATGATCTATAGAATTGCTCCAATTTATGGTACAAGAAATCCAATCTACTACATCTCCATCTGTTCATCTGTTGGCTCTATTTCCATAGTTAGTATCAAGGCTTTTGGTACGGCTCTTAAGTTAACATTGAGTGGTAATAACCAATTTACTCATTTATCAACATACCTCTTCATCATTGTTGTTGTTGTTTGCATCATGACACAAATGAATTACTTTAATAAAGCATTAGACCAATTTGACACATCCATAGTTAACCCTCTATACTATGTCACCTTCACAACTGCTACCTTAGTTGCAAATTTTATTTTATTCAGAAATTATGACGATGCCGGAGCCAAAGATTCTATTAGTTTGATTTGTGGATTCTTAATCATCTTTTCTGGTGTTTACCTATTGAATATATCGAGACACAAAAACCAGAGCCAGCATCAGCAACTTTTTAGCCAACATGATGATTTAAGTGATATACCAATGGATGCTGGGATCAGTGCCATCCAATCAAGAAGATCATTAAATATACAAAGACAAGGAACAGGTGCCAACGTCAATGACTATGAAGAAGAATCAGTTGGTTTAAGACGTTTTGACAGTTTAAGTCTTGACGAGGAGAATGAAGAGGAGAGATTTAGAGTCTAACAAAACTTTATAGAATATTACAATAATAATACATTTTTTTTCCAATGAAGAATAAAAATTCCATAAATATATACGACCACGTAATATGCATCAAAACAGTTGCCAGACAAAACCAACGACATTCATCTATCAATTATTATCTAGTGAGATGTCCAGCAAGCATCCAGGTAGAGAGTTCTGAACCGGAAATTAGAAATATAAAATAATTAAACAAAACACAAAACCACTTTCCCCAGGATTAAATATCATCGATATCTAGTTCTTCCTCTTCAGAGTCATCGTCATTAGCGGCACCAAATTCAAAGTTAACATCTTCATCATCTTCGTGACCGAAAGTATCGGTTTCGTTAATCTTAGCAGATTCTGGTAATTCACCTTGTGCTTTAAGTGCTCTTGCTTCATCAGAGTTATATTTATGAACAACATCACATTGCTCGTCTTGGAAGTCTCTCAACGACACTAAAATAATATCACCTTGTGCCATCCAGACCTTCTTTCTCAATTTACCTCTGATATGTGCCATTCTTTTGATACCGTCAAAACATGTAGCTTCAACTCTACCATTACCCAACATCTTGGTAATTTGAGCGTACTCCTGACTCTCTTCTCTCAAGATCAATTCTCTCTTTTGACCATCATTGTCGTTCTTTCCTCTTCTTCTGTTCTTACCACCTTTTCCTTTGGCTTTTGGCATTTTTTTTGGGTTCTAGTTGATTGAAAGTGAATGTTTTGACGAATTTTTCAGCAAAATTTTTTTAGCTCATTAAAAATAAA
>JAJLXD010000018.1:0-20830 GCA_030571115.1 Wickerhamomyces sp. yHMH617 | reverse complement strand
AAAAAAAAAAAAAAAAAAAAAAAATGCGCTAAAAACTTCCCTTCCATCCTTCTTGGACACATGATTATTGTGGGAGTCCGAACTTGATACCGATAAACTGAACTGATCATGCCCTGGAATACCCTGAACCGTTCTGAACCGTTCTGAACCATACAAATCAGTTTCAATACAGCTTCAACAAAAATCTTTCAATAAACGTTCTAAACTCCTAATTCAAGATCACAAAAATTTTATGCATAAAGCATTAAGCACCCTCGTTTGCGTTTGGGTGTTAATTTTTTTTTATTTCCGTGGAGTTCGCTCAAAGTGGAATCATCTGATCTTTTTGTCAAATAAATTGGGGGGGAAAATTTTTTGAAAAATGTGGGCTTAAAATGGGGGGGGAATCGTGATTTCGGCATGGCCACGACCCAACCAAAATACGCCAAATGAAAAAATTCTTTATAAAAGCCATCGACACTCCCCTCTTTTTTTTCCTAAAACCTGCTTACACGATTCCTAATTGGTACAACTTTCAGAACTCTCCACTTTTGTTACCATTTTCGTCTCGTATACCCAATTAATTATTCTTTATTTTTGACACAAATTTGTTTCTCTTAACTCTTCCTGTTTCGGTAACTCAACAAAGATTTTGAATTGAGTTTTGTGCATACGTGTTTTGAAATTGTGTCAATTTTTTTTACTTATAAAATCTCATCGGCCAACTATTTCTATATATTCTTTCCAATTCCAATTATAAGGCAATGTCTCAGATTTTGAAACAAAGAGTTAGATACGCTCCATACTTACAAAAATTAAGAACACCAGAACAATGTATTGAGCTATTCTCAGATGGTCAATATTTGGGATGGTCTGGTTTCACCGGTGTTGGTGCCCCAAAAGTTATTCCAGAAGCTTTAGCTCAACACGTCGAAGATAACAACTTGCAAGGTAAGTTGCAATTCAATCTTTTCGTTGGTGCATCTGCTGGTCCTGAAGAAAGTAGATGGGCTACAAATAACATGATCAGAAGAAGAGCACCACATCAAGTTGGTAGACCAATTGCCCAAGGTATCAATGAAGGTAGAATCGCATTCTTCGATAAGCATTTATCAATGTTCCCTCAAGATTTGACTTACGGTTTTTATACTAGAGAGAAATCAAATGATTTGTTAGATTACACCATCATTGAGGCAACCGCCATAACAGAAGATGGTTCCATTGTTCCAGGTCCTGCCGTTGGTGGTTCCCCAGAAATGATTTCAGTCTCTGATAAAATCATCATTGAAGTAAACACTGTCACTCCATCTTTTGAAGGTCTTCATGATATCGACATGCCACTTAATCCACCATTTAGACAACCATATCCGTACACCACTGTTGACCAAAAGATTGGTGTCACTGCTATTCCAGTCGATCCATCAAAAGTTGTAGCTATTGTTGAATCTCAAGAAAAGGATAAAGTTCCAGCAAACACTCCATCTGATCAGATGTCCAAAAATATTGCAGGTCACTTGGTCCAATTTTTTAGAAACGAAGTTAAAGCTGGTAGATTGCCAGAAAATTTGCATCCTTTACAATCTGGTATTGGTAATGTCGCAAATGCCATCATTGAGGGTCTAGCTGATGCTCAGTTCAAACATTTGAACGTCTGGACTGAAGTTCTACAAGATTCTTTCTTAGAGCTATTCCAAAATGGTTCATTAGATTACGCTACCGCTACCTCTATCAGATTAACTGAACAAGGTTTTGAGAAATTCTTTAACAACTGGGACGAATTCTCAAAAAAGCTTGTCTTAAGATCTCAAGTTGTTTCCAACTCCCCAGAGATTGTTAGAAGATTAGGTGTCATTGCTATGAACACCCCAGTTGAACTTGATATTTATGGTCATGCCAACTCTACCAATGTTTCAGGTTCTAAAATGTTGCACGGTTTAGGTGGATCTGGTGATTTCTTGAGGAACGCTAAATTATCAATCATGCATACTCCAGCTGCCAGACCTTCCAAGACTGATAAAACTGGTATTTCTTGTGTTGTTCCATTTGCTTCTCATATTGACCACACTGAGCATGACTTAGATATTCTAGTCACTGACCACGGTTTAGCTGACTTGAGAGGTCTATCACCAAAAGAAAGATCAAGAGAAATCATCAAAAACATTGCTCACCCAGATTATGTTGACCAATTATTGGATTACGTTAACAGATCAGAACACTATGCTCTAAAGACCAAGTCATTGCATGAACCACATTTGTTGCAGGATGCTTTCAAAATGCATTTGAACTTGGCCAAGAATGGTACTATGAAATTATCATCTTGGGATCAAGAGATCTAATGAAATTAATGTTACGTTTTGAAATCTCACTTGTTATTTATCAAAAAAAGATATATATATATATAAATAATTAATGGTCTTAGAATACAACTAACAACTGTAAAAGCGAGTATAATGGTTGTTAAGAAGACTTGCAATTCGTATATAAGTATCTCATATGCTCACAACTTTTCCTGTTTCCACGTTAGACCGAAGTTGTGGATAGCAACTATCTGATCAGCGCACATCAAAAAGAAAAAATTACAAAATAGTCGAATAATAATAGCAGCGCTCGTTATATAATAAGATGAGCCCAATTGAGATACTAGTTAATCAATATATATATATAATATTTTTATGCTGCATCAATTTTTCCATATTTTCATGATAATATTGTACTATAAGCTATGTATATATATATTAATATAATTTAATTAAGTTTAATTAAATATATCCGTGTTTGTAGAGTCTGCATCAAGCTGCTGAATACTATTTATCGCTTAGCTAAGTCAATAAGTATAGTGAGATCTTTCAAATTTCAACAGCAAATAACTTTTGTTTCAGTAAGAATAAATAGAAACTAATTATTGGAATGTATTTTTGAGGTCTAGATCACTCTTCTATGTAAAAATTGCCTGATTTTGAGCAGTTTTAAAATACATTTTTAAATTTCAAAAATGCTGGACTAAATCAAAATAAAAAAGTTAATAGATCAAGTGGTACCTATTGTTTAATAATTTTTTAAAAATTCTTTAAAACTGTTTATTTTCAGTAATAATTATATTTTTTAGAAACTACAGATCTTAAGGAGTCGAATGATACCCATATACTTTTGTATTTCATTTTGAAAATGCTGGAGGACCTCAATTATAATTTTTTTTTGACAATTAAGTGGCTCCTAAATTTGAAATAATTATAAAAATAATTATAAATTAACTCTTGAATCTAATATTAGGATGAAATTTCAGGCTGAAGACTCATATATATATATAGAATTATTATTGAAATTGTTAATAAACGCTCACATTAGCTTTGAGACGAATTATATTGTGTAAGTGATCTATATTTAGGGCTTTCACTGCTCTACACTTGAAATATTTTCAGAGCCCAAAAATTTCATTGTCAAGGTCTAGTAGTGTAGTGGTTATCACGTCTGTTTCACTCACAGAATGTCGCGAGTTCGAATCTCGCCTGGACCTTTTTTTTTTTTAAATTCCCTACGGATCTTTGTCTTCTTTTTGTATCAGTCTAGATACTAGTTCAACATTCTAAAGGGTATATGAACCATAAACTGTTTCCTTTTCCATGTTTTCATATTTCATAATATTTGTGGCACACCATGCTTATATAATTCGTTATATATATAATATTTTTATTTGCATAAATATTTCCCATACAAATGAAAATTACAAATTTGCGGGGCACTCAACAAAATCCCAGGTTATAAGTTTCAAAATTAATTAAATCAGATAACAATCAAACTTATAACTAGAGATTGCAAACTGTTCCGAAGAATGATCATTAATAGAGGAGCCAATGTCTGCAAAAGAGCTGGCCCAATTTGGAGTAGAACTCTGCGTCAATATTCGGATGGTTCGAACTTGAGGAAGTCAATTGAAAATAATCTGGTCAATGCCAATTATGAAAGGTCAACTGTCTTGAACTCAGTTAAAGAGGTCATAAACCATCAGAATAAGACCAAAAGCTCTAAATCAGTTTTTAATTTTATCTTGAGAAATGAAAAAGTGCCATTGACTCCAGCTTTTATGAAGGAGGTTGTACAGTTGGATTCTATCCCATCAGATTATATTATAGAAATGTTCAAAGTGTTTAAAGAATTAAATCCTGAGCAGTTTGTTCCAAAGGATATTGCAATGATAGCTTTGCGAAGAGCGCTTTATGATTCTTTTTCCCTTTCAAATGCTCTCAAAGTTGTTGACTTCTCTACTGCTTCTCCTGAATATTTAGAGCATGTTAAACAAGAAAGAAGTTCCAGAAATTTCAAATATTTTGGAGGTGGCGCATTAGGAATAGCTTTGATAGATATAGGTGTTAGAAGTTTAGAGTTGAATCCAACATTAAGTGTTTATTCTATGCTTTTTGCTTATTTCTTCAACCTTTCGTTTTTTGGTTATATGGCCTTTGGTTCAAGATTAAAGATACCCTTGATCAATATTGGATATAATCCTAATGTTTCTGCATCATACAAAACTGTCCATACTGACGAAATTAGAATGCTCTCGAAAATAACAGAATTAGAGGTCAACTTGGAAGGGCTGGAAGGTTATCCAAGTGAAAAGTTTGCAGATATTTTGAACGATCGCAACGTATCAATAATACAACCGGAAAGTGATTTGTTACTCCAGGAATACTGGTTAAGTGGTGGTGACAATTTTGAATGGACTGAACCTGATCAAGATCCAGCTGAAATTATTTGGAGATCAAGAATCTCTAATCCAAAACTTGGATCAACTGGTTCCCATGCGATACAGCAACATGATTTGCAATGGACTAAAAAACTAGTCTGAAATCTACCTATATTTATTTATTTATTATTTATTTATTCATATTTACAGTACTTAAATAAGTCATACATATATATTATCATGATTCATTCCTTTTTTGTGTAGATATTATTGTTTTGATTATTCATTCCTCTTTGTGATTGGGCTTGATAACTAAATCTTCACCTTCGACTATAACTTTGACTGATTCGTTTGGTTTGATCTGACCTTTTAATAGATATGTAGCCATTGGATTCAGCAATTTTTTTTGAATTAACCTGTTCAATGGTCTGGCCCCATACAAATTATCATATCCATGTTCTGTTAACCAATCTCTGGCCTCATCAGTGAGTTCCAAGGTAATTCTCTTATCCACCAATCTTTCCTGAACCTCTTTCAATCTGATATCAACTATTGAACGTAATACTTGTTTTGATAGCCTATTGAAGACTAAGACTTCATCAATACGGTTGATAAACTCTGGTGGGTAATTTCTCTTCATAGCCTCAATGACTTCATTTTTGGTCTTTTCACTCACTTTTCCAGTATCGTTTTTGATTTGATCGTCATGTAATAAAATGTCTTGCCCAATATTGGAAGTCATAACTATGATTGTATTTTTGAAGTCAACATGAGTACCTTTAGAATCAGTAAGTTGGCCCTCATCAAGAACTTGTAATAACACTTTACAAACATCTGGATGTGCCTTTTCAAATTCATCAAAGAGAACAACAGAATATGGTTTTCTTCTAACTGCTTCAGTTAATTGACCACCTGATTCACTCATAACGTAGCCAGGAGGAGCACCTATCAGCCTTGAAACGGTGTGTTTTTCTTGAAATTCAGACATATCAAATCTAACAACATTATTCGGATCGTCAAATAAGAATTCTGCCAAAGATTTTGTTAATTCAGTTTTACCAGTACCAGTTGGACCAAGAAACATAAAACTAGCTATTGGACGTTTTTCACTAGTTAAACCAGCTCTTTGTAATCTCACAGCATCTGAAATGGCATGAATTGCCTCATCTTGCCCAACAACCTTTGTTCTTAAAGAGTCTTCCATGAACAACAACCGATCTTTATCACCTTTTAAGACAGTATCAATAGGAACACCGGTCATTTTCGAAACGACTTTGGAAATATCATCAGCAGTAACTGACTCATGCAGCAATGAGTTTGATTTCGATTCAGGATGTTCACTTACTTCGACTTTTCTTTGAAGTTCAGGAATACGGGAGTATCTTAATTCTGAAGCTTTACCAAAATTACCTTCTCTTTGTGCTATTTCCAAGTCAACCTTAGCTTGTTCTAAATCTTTCTTTGCACTTTTGATAGAATCAATTTCAGCTTTCTCTGATTCCCAAACTTCAGTCAATCTATTTAATTCATCCAGCTTCAAGTTCAGCTCCTTTTCTAATTTCTCTCTTCTTTCAATTGACAGAGGATCAGTCTCTTTCTTCAATGACTCTAATTCGATCTGAATTGTCATAATAGATCTGTCAAGGATTTGGATAGAATCAGGTTTGGATTCATGTTGTAATCTTAAAACTGCACATGCTTCATCCATCAAATCAATTGCTTTATCAGGTAAAAATCTGTCGTTAATGTAACGGTTACTTAAAACTGCAGCAGAGACAATAGCTGAATCAGTTATTTGTACCCCATGATGAACTTCGTAACGTTCTTTTAGGCCTCTTAGTATACTAATTGTATCTTGTACGCTTGGTTCGTTCAATAGGATTGGCTGAAATCTTCGAGACAAAGCAGGGTCCTTCTCAATAATCTTGAACTCATCTAGTGTTGTTGCTGAGATACATCTCAATCCTCTTGCCAATTTAGGTTTTAATATGTTTGAAGCATCCATCGAACCATCACTTTTACCAAGACCCAATAGCATGTGAACTTCATCAATAAAAACGATGATCTCCCCATTTGCATTATCAATTTCTTCCAACACAGCTTTCAATCTCTCTTCGAATTCACCCCTGAACTTTGCACCTGCAATTAGGGAGCCCAGATCCAACGTAATAAGTTGCTTTCCTTTCAAACTTTCAGGTACTTCTCCCTTAACAATTCGTTGAGCTAAACCATCAATCAGACTAGTCTTACCTACACCTGCACTACCGATTAAAACAGGGTTGTTTTTGGTTCTTCTAGACAGGATCTGAATAGCTCTTTGGATTTCCTGATCTCTTCCGATAACAGGGTCTAGTTTACCTTGTTCAGCTAGTTTGGTCAAATTGGTTCCATATTTTTCCAGTGCAGGTTTCTCCTCTTCTTGTTGCTGAGGATTCATGTTCATTTTGAAGTTGCCATTGCTTGCATATCTAACAGTTTCTTTGTATGCGGGTTGCAATATTAATCTGTTCGCTAAGAAAGGCCTTGCATGAGTTGTAGTGATGAGAGTTCTAGTCAGAGCCGGTCTTCTCAACACTCTGGCTCTGGACAAGCCCTTAACAGTCGGAAGTGTTCTTCTACTAAACATGTTGTGTTTAATTTCAGCACTAAGCTAGTTTGCAAGTGGCGAAGATGACAGTGGGTTTTATACTTGTGTGATGTTTGTTCTGGAACGTACAAGAAATTTCTGGAATTCCGCGTTACCCGACTTTTATTGATCATTTGACACATTTTCGAATCTAAGCTACACTATTTTATTACTATACTATAAAGTATTCAATATCGTAATCGTCGTCATTCATTTCATTGTATAATCATTCCTCTGGGCTCATTGGCGTGTTTCTGTGCGTTGAGGGTGTATTTCTGAGGTATCTTTGATCCACGTTAAATTGTGGGTAGTCTCCAACAAGAGAGACGACACTTGGCCCAGATACCAGGCTTTCCCTTGATACGGTGGGTACCATCTCATATAATGATACAGCTTCCTCTTTATAGCTCGGCTTGAAGAGAAGTCCGATTTTATATTTCAGAGTAGTGAAAATTGCCACAATGTTCAATGATCTCAATAAATATATATGAGAAGAACTGTCTGTTAAATGCTTAGTTGTGAAGCTATCATTTGATAATCTTCTACCTAACACAGTCTTTCTTTCATTCTTGACTTCGAGCAGTTTGATTGTATGCAGCCATTCCCAGCTCACAGCACCAACACATAACTTACTGAACATCACCATGTAAGTTGACCATGTTCTTAAATTGTCCGAGATAATGTCAATAACCATGAAAATGTATGGAACAAAAAAAATCAACCAAGAGAAAAGCGCCAACGATAGTGCTCTATGATGATAGGCAAATTTCTTCTTATTCGAAGTAAATTTGATCAATTGGAATTGGAATATGGCTAGTGCTAAAATGTCAAAGAAGAAATGAATGGCTTTGATTACCAAGAATGGTTTAGTTTTATGATCATTATGGGCAAACAAAAGCCCGTAGGCTATTTGGAAAGCTATGCAGACAGTAGATAAGGACAATCCCAGTGCTAAGATATTTTTCCTTTTTTCATACTTGTTCATTTGAATAATCAAGTCGGTCCAAGAAATATAGAGGAAGAATGTGGCTAAGCATCTGACTATTATAAAGGCAGTTGAAAACGTGACAGCTGTTTGCACTTGATTCGCATCCGAGAAGTTATTCCTCACTTGGGATTTCAATAGACTTGTGAGCTTCGACAGTATCACTGTGTGGGATACAGAGTAGTAAATGTTTGCCAGAATCAAAGAGTTGGGGATAGTATTTGCACTTAACAATATCAGTAAAAATAGCATCCAACTTGCTGTAACTACACCTGAGAGAACAAAGCACAGGGAGATCACACCACCTGAGAAGAAGCCCTTGTCCGTAAACAGGTACTGATGCTGTGGGTTATCAACCGAATAGAAGTCTGATATGTTGATATTGTGATACTCTGTGAAGTTGGTGATGTAGTAAGCTGGATATTTGATAGTGAAGTTGACATCGGCAGACAGGTTGAGAACGCCTGCTGTAAGCTCATATACCGAGAAGTTGCCCGGAATATCAGGCAGAAGCCCATGGATCACGCTGGAAATGTTTGAAACATCTCTCATCTTCACTTTCACTTTTCGTCGTAATCAATGAAATGAAACCACTATCATCACTAATTCACTATTTTACTATTTTACTATTTTACTATTGAATCTTTTTTTATTTAAAGGGCCCAACGCGAATATTGCCAAATTCGGACATCCGGGCGTGCGTGTCCAACTTCCGTTGATAATTCAATATAAAAAATTTGGCGGGGAAAAAATAATCATTAAAATCCACCTCAACAACAACAACCTTTAACAAACGAACTGTAATGGAAACTGCCAGAACCGAAACGTATCAACCGTGGAAAGTCTCAAAGCCAGACTCCCTCACTATGACGGGAAAGGCTGTCAAGAAAAGAGTGAGGACGGGTTGTTTCAACTGCAGACGTAAACATAAGAAGTGTGATGAGCAGAAGCCCACTTGCAAAGCTTGCAAAAATAGAAAAGAAGAGTGCAGTTGGCCCGATCCTAATGCAGTGAAGAAGAAAAGCACAAAGGTTCCTGAAAATAGGTCCTCTAAACAATCAACTGTATCTCCAGAAGGGTCTGAACAAAATGATTTTAAAACAAGTCCTCCAGATCAAAAAGCGTTGGATGACTACTCAAAAAACCTCGAGAATATAGATAATTCTCTTACTGGAAAACAGTATGACTGGAGCCAGACCACCGGACTCGAAGCTTTGTCTCAAGCTTCCCCAAATCCGGCATTAACAACGAATTCCTTGTTTCAAAGCGTACATAATAATCAGGAACAGCCTCAATCAAAGCAACAACGCTCCTCAATAGCTTCAACAAGCATATCACCAGGTAGTACAAATAATGTGAATGGTGATTTCCCGTTCCTGATGAGTCCTTCACTTTCCCAAGATTTTGGGATGTTGAATAATGACTTAAGAACTACATTAAGAGATTACATGTTTGAAAATGCCTCAAATTTTGAATTAAGTGCCGATATCTTCAATTCTTCTATTGTGAATTCAGAGTCTAATGAGAATGATGAGGGTATTCCGTTTTTAACAAAAGTTGAGGAAAAATTACTACTGAAGAGCTATCTATACAAAGTTGCTCCATGGTTAGATATGTTTGATTTAACGAGACAGATAGGACTAGAGACTGTCCAATTAGCCAAAAAAAGCCAGTCCCTACGTTATGCAATTTTGGCATTAAGTTCTCGACAAAAGGAAAAGACTGATATGACTTATGACCCCGCCAAAAGTGTCATTCTATATCAGCACGCTTTGAAAAATCTTATCCCAACTGTTAGAAAAACCCCAGACCTTGCTGCTATTACTGCCTGTGTTATTCTGTGTGTTTTTGAAATGATGTCAATTTCACCTGAGAAATGGAGATATCATCTTGAAGGTTGTTCTGCTCTCTTCAAAGCTACAGGAATAAATGGTTTTAGTGGACAATATGAGCGTGCACTTTTTTGGACGTTCGCTAGAATGGATGTTAATTCTGCTGTTATCGGGGAGCAGAATACTATGATTGAATCTGAGAAATGGCTTCCAGAAGGCATTTCCATCTATGAGGCTGGTGATTTGTTCAAAAAAGAAAACTCTTATCAGATGTATGCAAACTATATGGTATTTCTCTGTTCAAGAGTTTTGAACATAATATCAACCGAAAACGCCAATTTTGATAAAGAGTGGGAACTATTGTGGAATGAAGTTAATGAATGGCACCATGATAGACCAGAAGTAATGAAAGCAATAATGGAGTTTGACTCTTCACCTTTCCCTGAGATTCTTTATGATAATGGTCCTGCTATATCAGCTAATCAACTGTATCATATGGCCATGATTTTACTAATAGAAAACAAGCCAAGATTGTACAAGTTGAATTCAAAACTTTCAAAACCTCCAACTTGGCACGCCAAGCAGATATGTGCTATAAGTCTTCACAATGATCACCAGGGCTGTTGGAATAACGCTGTTCAAGCCTTATGGATTGCTGGTAAATTACTAACGCATGATGATGAACATCGGATCATACTCACTCTTTTGAACGAGATAGAAACAACCACTGGGTGGGCTATGAAGTTTAGAGCTAAAGATTTAATTGAATTTTGGGCTCAAAGTTAATGATTATGGAAAAATTAATAAATAATAGACTTGCTAAATGACTATGTAGAGCTCAAGAGATATGCTAAAATTCGCCTTTATTTTTTGATGAATATGGATAAATATATTAACTATTTTACATACATTATACAATCACTGTGAAGAATCTGCTGCTTGTCTTAAGTTACCCAAAGTTCCACTTGAAATAGGAGTAAAAATTTTAGCAGTTTCTTTAGACTGTTCAGTGAGTCCCCAGAACTCGTCAGAGTCATCAGGATTACCGAAACCACCACCGCCTGGGGTTAAAACTTTCAAGATATCACCTTTTCTAATAGGGATTTCAGCTAATGAAGGCAGCTGAATCCATTGAATTTTACCATCACCTCTATTTCTACCTAGGTAATTTTCGCCTTTTTTACCATTGGCACCACCGTATATTCCCCATGGTTCGTATACTCTTCTCTGAGTCACTAAAGATAAATGAACAGGAGAATTGAATTGAACTTCTCTGATTAAACCATCACCACCATTGAACTTACCTTTACCACCACTGTTTTCTCTAACAGTATACTGAATCAAAAAACATGGGTAACGTAACTCCAAAACTTCTGGATCTGTGATTTTGGTATTGGTCATATTAGTTTGAGTTCCTGAAAATCCATTGAAACCAAAAACTGCTCCATTTTTGGAAATAATACCAGCACAACTACCTTGTCCAATAGTTTCTGTGTAACCAAACCCTTTAATCATTTCACCTTTAGCATTCTCACCACCAGAACCAAAGTTTAACCCATTCATACATCCGCCACTAGCTGAAACTTTACCAAATGCTTTAAACAAACAGTCAGTTATTCTTTGCGAAGTCATACCGTTACCAGCACATACAGCAGCATAAGGGGAAGGGTTGATCAAACTGTTTTCTGGAACAATAACAGTGATAGGGTCCAAGCAGCCTTGGTTCAGAGGTATATCCATGTTCACAAGACATCTAATCACATATATCACGGCTGAAAAAGTGACTGATTTTGGAGCATTCAAATTACTATAAGATTCTAATGATGTTCCATTAAAATCAATTACAGCTGTACCTTTTTCAGCATCAATGTCAATTTGGACTTGAATTTTTGTACCATCATCCATATAATCTTCAGAGACAAGAGGCAAACGATGAGCATTTTGAACAGCAAATGTCTTCAAGAAGGAGCTGACAGCGATAGCAGCAGAGTTCTTTACATTTTTCATATAGAATAAAACAGTTTCACCCCCATATTCTTCGAACAGTTCTTTCAATAAATTGATACCACGTTGGTTAGAAGCGATTTGGGCTTTTAGATCAGAGATATTATCATCGATATTTCTTGTACCTGAAACTCCATGGGATTTTGGAACAACAGTAAAATGATGATTTAAACCCTCATAGTCAAACTTACCATTATTAACTAGCTTCCAGGTTTCGATGTTCGTACCTTCTTCGTAAATTTCACGAGCATAAGATGAGGAGGACCCTGGAGCAGAACCACCAATTTCTGAGTGATGAGCTCTTGCTGCAACGACAAATTGAATCTTTCCTTTATCGAAAAATGGTGTAATGACAGTAAGATCTGGTAAGTGAGTACCACCAACAGAAGGAGAATTGGTACATAAGATATCACCCTCCCTTAAATCTTCACCCCAAAAATCAAGTTGGTATCTGATAGCAGTTGACATGGATCCTAAGTGAACAGGAACATTTGGAGCATTGGCACATAAGTTACCTTCATTGTCAAATAAAGCACATGAGTAATCCATTCTTTCTTTGATGTTAGCTGATACTGAAATCTTTTGAAGAGTTCTGGACATTTCGTCAGCAATGGCCATAAATCTGTTAGCAAAAATAGCTAATTGGACAGGATCAGCGTATTCAGTACTGGCTGTACTTTTAGCTTCTACTTTTACGTCAACGTAAACATGATTTGGAAGAATTGTTGCAGTAGAATCCGGGGTGATTAATAGAGTTTGAGTTTCGTCCAAAATTAAGGCTGGTCCTTCAATAAAATCACCAGCGGATAGCTGTTTCAAGAAATGAACCTTACTCTCAAGTTCACCCTCCTCAAAGATGATTTTCGTAGAAACACCAGATATCGGGGTACTTTTTTTAGTGATTTTTGAAAGTTCTTCATAAGGTGAAGGTGGTGTAATGATATCAGTGGTATTACCTTCGGATCTCACTCGAATATCAGAAACTAAAACTTCTTTATCAAAGTCATTGAATGCAAATTCTCTTTCATGTGTTTCATAAAACTCTGATATGAAGTCATCATTAGCAGGTTTAGCAACCATAATTCTGGTGTCAGAACCTCTATAACCCATATTGAAGAATAAAGTAGTCTTGATGGTTGAAGAATCAACACCTTGAGCTTGTAATTGATCAATAGATTTAGCAATTAATTTCTTCGATTTTTCAAAAAGCTTTTCTCTTGTACCTTCAGAATAAACAACTGAGACTGGTTCTTGCTCCTCATTGACCAAATCAGCTAATGAAATACCGTAAGCGGAAAGAATTGAAGAATGTCTGTGGATTAATGCTGTTTTCATTTTTAAAATTTTGGCAATAGAGGTCGCATGCTGACCACCGGCACCACCAAATGAGGCCAACGTATGTTTTTGGATATCATGACCTTTTGCATCGGTTAGCTCCCTGATAGGTTTGGCCATTTCAAAGTTAGCGATCTTTAAAAATCCTAAAGCAATTTCGTGCGGAGTTTTTGGATGGTCCGGATTCTCAGCATTAATGATACTAGCTAGCTCCTCAAATTTGATTCTTGTAGCTTCTATATCCAAAGGTTCATCTTCATTAGGACCAAAGATTTTAGGGAAGTATTCTGGCAAGATTCTACCTGTAAACACATTTGCATCAGTGACAGTAAGGGGACCACCTTTTTTATAACAGGCAGGACCTGGATGGGCACCAGCTGATTCTGGGCCAACTGTGAAAACACCGTTTCTATATGACAAGATAGAACCACCACCAGCAGCAACAGTATTAATATCCAGTTGTGGACTGGCAATTTTTATTCCAGCAGTAACACTTTCAAATGAGAAATCATACTGGCCACTGTATCTGGAGACATCAGTACTTGTACCACCCATGTCAAAACCTATGATTGGTCTTCCTTTATTATTTTCATCATAACCGTAACAAGTTTTGGCCGCACCAACGACACCACCTGCTGGACCTGATAATAGGGATTTTATACCACTGAATTTGCTCCATGAACATAGACCACCATCTGATTGCATGAATTCAATTCTTGTATGGGTAGAGAAATCACTTTTCAAACCATTGAGAAAACTTGCAATGTACTCCTTAACGACTGGAGTAAGATAAGCATCGGCCACAGTCGATTGACCTCTTGGGACAGCTTTCAGAACTGGAAGAATCTCATGTGATAGGGAAACATTTTTGAAACCAACTTTCTTAGCAACCTCACCAGCTTGTTTCTCATGTCTTTGAAAGTTGAAACCATGGATGAAAACAATAGCTACGGAATCGATGTTGGTAGTTCTTTTCAATTCTCGTAAATCAGCTTCTAACTTAGCTTCGTTTAAAGGTTCAATGATCTCAAAAACTTCCTTTGTTTCACCAAGAACATATCTTTTACCATCAACTAAATCTTGTGCATCATAGCCGGTTGGATCAACAGTGAAAGCTGGCATTGTAACTCTTTCCTCGGCTTCGATAACGGCTTCATGAAGAACACTTGGCTTAACAATATTAAGAGCAAAAAGTTCAGGACGTGATTGATCACCGATATGAAGCAAGTCTTTAAAACCTTTGGTGGTCACAAGTGCACATGGCGCACCTTTTCTTTCAAGAAGAGCATTTGTTGCTACAGTTGTACCCAAACGAATAGAAGATATGCAACGAGTATCTAAGGGTTGACCCCTTGGAACTTTTTCACCAGTGATATCCTCAATAACCCTTCTTATGGCCTCAATGTTGGCATCTTTATAATTCTGGGGGTCATAAGCCAGAATCTTGAATGTTCTATCCTCTTTACCAACGGTGTATATCACATCCAAGAATGTACCACCTTTGTCCAAACTGATGTTGGTCTTATCGGAGACAGTCATCTTCGTGTGTTGTGATATGGATCAAGACGCTTCACAAGAGCTGAATAAGAGGATAACATGAGCTTTATGTACTAGCTCCGTATTCCATCTGTTCTGATGGAGATCTCTTATTTGTGTGTGGAAACTGGGGGCACCTCGGGACGACCTACTTATTTTTCTTTCAAAAGTGAAGTTGTAGACGATCAACGTTTATTATACAAAATTTAACTATGCCAAACTAATAGTGGAGGCTTTACCCCGTATCATCTCCTCCCAGGTCATATTCATATTATTGGAACTGTCAGATAGATCTTTCTCTTTCCACACACTCAATATCACTTCTTTGGCAGTTGCAACCGTTTTCAGATTACGACGCTTCTGCATCTGACTCATTGAATTGAGTACAAACCATCTCTCATCTTCAGTAGAGGCACTCACCAACCCAACAACAAAAGTTGGCCATAACAAAGACATGTATGACTCTGGAAGCCTGGACTCTAGTTTCATGATTTGATCAGTGTAAAATTTGATATCCAACTCAAGTAATTTTGTAGTGTTGGTGGTGGTTCTGGAATGTAAATAGATCAAAGCAGTGAACCTCTTAATTTCAGCGATAGAGCTCACTATTGTTCTCTCCAATTCGTCAACATGCTCCATTCCACTTGGAAGTTTTTGATCAAGATTTTGAATTTGCTCAGAGATCTCTTGAGCATGCTTTATGTACTTCTTGGACTTTTGCTTTCCATTTCTTGCTATATTCTTACCTAACATCGAAATTTTGTGAATTAGAGTTATTAAAAAGGGAGAGCAGCCGAGAACCAGATCAATATCAGTGTCATAATTGAGCTTGAGTTCATCGTAATCATCACCAGAGTTTGTCAAGTTATGTGTAATCCAAGCCGTTTCACCCATCACCTCATGAGATATGAAATACCTGATGAAGAATTGTCCCATAGGACTAACGTTCTTTTTAATACAACTCTCCTTCAGCACACTTTTCGCATCATTCAATATTGCAAGCCACGAGCTATTACAACTCACTGATATTTCTGTAAAACAGAGCATAATAACAACAGCAAAGACATCATCCCAGAAGGTTTCATTGTTTGTTCTCTTTTCCCTTATCAAGAGAGGAAACTCTGTCAAAATCTGAGCGGTATAGTTATCTGCAATATCATTGTATTCGTTTTGACCCAACAGAACTAACTGTTTGGCAGTAGCTGCAACAACGACTTTCATGACAATTCTACTCTTGTAAGCCAAAGGGATAAGAAGATTCAAATATGGATTTAATCCAGGATTGTTAGTGTGAAGTTTTGAGCTTATTGTGCAACAGACACAATGAGGACCAATTTTTTCAACAAAATAATTCAAGAGTTCATTTTCTATTGGCAAAAGATCAAGAGACTCATCTTTTGTATGGAAAATATTCATGTTTGTCGAAGAGGAAATATTAGGCGATAAGAATGATTCAAAAAAGACGTCGTCAAACCCGTTAGATAAGAAGTTTTGATCTTCCAAGGAGAACACACGAGGCATTGACCATTCCTCATCAAGAAGAACCAATGGGTCAATAGTTTCATGTTGGGTTTGAGTTTCTCGCATAACAGAGGTCCTTTGGAGACCCGATCTGATGCTATAGTCAGGGATTTGAAGATAGGTTGACACCTCTGTAGCTTTAGGAGTGGAGGAATGTGTGATTCTCTTCCTGGTGAAATCCGATCTTGTGATGTTGACATAGAAATATTTTTTTCTCTTAATGACATGAATAGGCAAGTTCTTGTACTGTTCACGCTCAAAATTATGGGATTTCTTCATTCTGGCTTGGAGTGATCGACCAAATGTTATGCCTCTAGCATTAGCTTCATCTTCCCATGTTAGCGTTTTGAGATAAGAGCACTGTAGTTCCAGCTTCGAGCACCTTATGCATTGAGGAGTTGTTTCTATCTCAGTGTTAGTAATTGTAAATAATAATGTGTTGAAGGTAATGAGACTAATTCCACCTACCGTCACATTTGACCTTCCTCTTTTTGCATGTGATGCAGCCGTTACGACTTCTGGGAACGTAAACTTTGACGTTACCCATCAATCAGTTTACGACTAAAGAGCGGTGTTAGAAATTAATTAGCATTGGGTTAGATGCTCGTTTGCAACTGGTCTTTTAACGTTGTTTTTATGGCTACGACTTAGATTAGCGGATAACAGATTTTGCGGATATTTGTCGGTGTGATTTTGAGTGGAGATGACCAAATTTGATTAAATTGTAAAAGTGTTATCGCGAAGGATTTTACGATCGTCTACAGCTGCTTTGAAACGGCAAATTTGACATCGTCTTCACCTGCTTCGTTGATAAGAATCCTTGAGCTCCACAAATTTGCAGGTCGAAACGAATTCTGAACCCCAAAAGTTCTTCTAAACAATGAGCAGAATCATGCATTTCCATCTCACAGTCACCACCTCTTTATCTGTGAAATGTATTTATAAATGAACGTCTATCCCAGCTTCTCTTCAGCTAAACGTCGATCTTTTCCATCATCAACTACAATGAGTCACAACAGCACTTCTGATGAGTTGGCAAAGGCCGACGTTGAATCAACACAAGATGTTGAAAAATTAAACGGTACTACTAGCAGTATCTTAGTTGCTCCAGATGCTTCTGATGATGCTGCAAAGTTCCTTTTGGAGCATGATGGCAAGTACGACCCTTTGACTCCTGAAGAAGAGAAACGGGCCATTAGAAAAACTGATTGGATTTTATTGCCATGCTTGTTCTGGACTGCTACATCTGGGGCCGTGGACAAAGTTTCTTTAAGTACTGCCGCTATTTTTGGTTTGAAAACTGATACAAACTTGGTAGGTCAACAATACAGTTGGTTGTCTTCAATTTTATTCATTGGGTCATTAGTGGGTATGTGGCCCATGTCTTACTTGATTCAAAGATACAGAACTGGTAAAGTAATTGCTATTTCTACAGTTTTATGGTCTGTCTTCACTCTATTGCAATGTGCTTGTCACAATTTCGGAGGGTTAGCTGCATTAAGATTCTTGATGGGTTGTGTCGAGTGTGTTATTGTTCCTGGTTGTTCATTAATGGTTTCTGTTTTTTATTTGAAGTCTGAATCACCTCACCGTACTGCTTTGGTTTTTGCATTTGGTTCTTCAATCATCAATGGTGCTCTTTCTTCTTTAGCATCAACTTTTGGTCATCAAATCCCAACATGGAAATACATTTACATCTTAGTGGGATCTATTTCTTTTCTATGGGGTTGTTTCATGGTCTTCTATTTGCCGGATTCTCCAATCAATGCTCCTTTTTTAACCACCAGAGAGAAAATATTCATGGTCAAACGTGTTGCAGCCAACCGTACTGGTGTTTCTAATTCAGAGTGGAAATGGGCGCAAGTTCGTGAGGCATTTGTTGACCCTCGTACTTACATTGTTATGTTATTTAACTTCGGTATTAACATTCCAAATGGTGGTTTATCAACTTTCAATGCTATTATCATCAAAAATCTTAACTTCACTTCCGTTGAAGCTTCTTTAATGGGTATGCCAACTGGTGTTATTGCATCCCTATCAACTTTTGGTGCTACATGGCTTGCTTCTCGCTCCAAAAACAAACGTGCATTGATTGCGATTATATCATTAATCGTTCCTACTATCGGTGCTATTGTCTGTTATGTTTGTCCACATTCAAACACTGGTGCGCAACTTGTTGGTTTATACATGATGTACTTCTATTTTGCTTCCTATGTTGTTATGATCTCATGTGTCCAAGCCAATACTGCAGGTAATACAAAGAAAGCTGTCACCTATGGTTTCAATTACCTTGGATACTGTGGTGGTGCAATTACAGGAACTCAAACTTTCCGTGCTCAAGACGCACCAGTTTATCGAAATGGGTTTGCAAGTTTGCTTGTGGGATACTGTTGTTGTATGTTATTCTGTGGATTATATTGGGTTTGTTGCGTTCTAATGAACAGAAGCAAAGTTCCATTAGAGGAGACTACCAAAGAAACACATGCATTCCAAATCGAGGGTATTGATGATGATGAAGAAGTTCTTGATCTAACAGATAAGCAACAAAAACATTTCATCTATACCACTTGATCATTTATATTGTAAGCTGGCCTTTACCTTAATTTATGTTTGATATTCGGAAACTAATGTAGCAGTACGATCCATATGGTGGTGTAGATATATTTTACACAGCAATTTTCACTTTTTACTAAGTGTTTGGAATAGCACACTAATCTGTACAATCGAAATTCTACAGGCTATCATATCAATCCATTCTTGTTTTGCTTTTGATTCTAATAGACTCATTCGGTGTAGGAAAAAGAAAAACACACACTGTCTAACTGTGGTCATTTTGGATACTTTTGGTCTTAATGAAATATGTGGTGTGGTACATCTCATTAGCTCCTGAATGGGTGTTAAGAGCCTTATCTGCGAAACTGAATATACGTATCCCAATATCCCAACAACCCCAGAATTAGTGGTTGATCAATAAAACCCAACATATATGGCAAACTATTATCTCTGAGCTAGTATTGACATTAGATATGACAGTTCATTGTCTTATATATATATATATATATATATATATATATATATATATATATGGCACTGGATTTGACTCAAATTGATATTCGATATAGTATGTGAAACCGACAAGAACGGTAAGACTCCTCGAAAACCGTGGTTGATACATTCCCTCTCACAACTGGGATTAGCAAAGATATTTTAGAGTCACTGAGTCACATCGTCTTTAGTTAAAAGCTACGTATTTTGTCGATTGTAGGTGTATATATGCATTCATGTTGGTCATCAACTATATTGGTTTATAGTCAAACGGACCATTGCTTTGATAGAGGCAGACAGGAAGTGACATAATCAGTGGTGCACTGCGCTAGAGTGAACAAGAATTCTACCAACATTCCAGCTGGCGATACTTCCTTATTGACCAATGCTTTTAAGGTGCTTCTCCTCCAGTTGTATCTTGCAAGTTCAGTAAGACTCGTCTTGGTGAGAAACAGTTATCCACATTGACCAAAGTGAAGTCATTCTTTCCAACGGTGTATGCTGAGGTTGAAACGAGCAAATAGGGCAAGGCGACTTGAAAAAGCTTTCATCAACTCAGCGAAACTCAGATTTGCTATAGGGTCCGGAAGTTAAGTGGATGGCGAGTGTATTGACGGTGCATCGCGTTCTTCAAGGCCACTAAAGCCTGATGAATCATCAAATTGGACAAGCGAGCACTTATATTTGAAAGTAATCTATTATTAAACCTCAATAGCAGGCTTTGGAGGAACAGAACTGGAAATACCACCTAGAACGCCTGCATCACCATATCCAAAAGAAAAGTAAACTAGAAAACTGAAAATCTTATGTTCCAACTGGTTCGGGAATGGAAATTGGTCCTATTTCGGAGAACTCACAACTGAAATCTCACTGGGCGAATCTGAATCAGAAGAAAAACAACTTAGAGTTGAATATAGTAAAGCAAACTTAGCAGCATCATTGCTTTATGGCTGCAGCTGGATCGTCTTCATGTCCCAGAGCTTCATAACCCCGCTATCTTTCTAGCTATTTTAGATTTGGTGGACCTGCAAGAAGAGCCAGTTGATGCTGCTGTGAACGTTGATGCTGTAGTGGCATCCAAGTCTTCTGTTATTCGGTCATTGTTATCAATGTTAGATGAGCGCACTGAAAGTAATCGTAACTCTACATTGTCAAAGCTTTTATATATGCCTAAAATTGTGTTTCTACATATTGGGTATCATCAACTACAACATGGACATAATTGGACCGTTGCTGATAAAGCGTATGGAAATATATTAGATGGTTCTATATTCCTAAACATTATA
>JAJLXD010000017.1:25882-65191 GCA_030571115.1 Wickerhamomyces sp. yHMH617 | reverse complement strand
GTCTGGCAAACTCATGGCTTCACTATAAGTAATTGGAATATGATCAATTGATTGAGCTGCAGCCATAAAACATGATGCTGCTAAGTTTGCTTTGGTATATTCAATTCTGAGTTGCTTTTCTTCTGATTCAGATTCGTTAGGTAAGACTTCATTTGTGGGCTCTTCAATAATTGGAATGGAACCACCAATTTCCAGTTCCGAGCCTGTTGGAACATAAGATCTTTTAATCATTTTAAGTTTTCTAGTCTTACCTTTTCTCTCCCTCTCTGAATCTGGAGCAGATAAAAGCATTATTGGGTCTTTTTCTAGACGGACAGTATCAAAATCATTAGCAGGATTATCCAGGGAATCATGAGAATCATCGATGGTCAAAGCAAGATATGGATTGGAGGGACGGGACAAAGGTTCAATATCAGAATCATCAGAAGCAGGAGAAGAAGCAGGACGTTTGTGGCGGCGTGGCTTGACTGTTTGCCAACCAGAACTAGAATCATTAGGAGTAATATTGGGGATAACAGGTGGATCATCAGGGTCACTAGTGATTATGTCAATGTCACTATCACTATCACTATCATTATCAAACATGGAGACATCTTCATCAGTGGAAGGAACATAATCATTGGAGTCAGACTTTGAAACAACTTCAATAGCAGGCTTTGAAGGAACAGAACCGGAAATACCACCTAAAATACCAGCACCACCATATCCAAAAGAACCAGAACTACCAGAGACAATAGTACCAGAAGCAGCATCAGAAACATTAGCGGAAGCATAGTACATTGTGGTCTCACTGAAGACAACCTGGCCTGAGACAAAGATCCGGTGAGTGACGGGATCGTAGAGTCTATAGGCCAGGTGATCTGGGTCATACCCAACCATAACACACTTTTTAGCAGCCGCTTCTAATTTTCCTTCTCTTAAGGTAGCTGGAATGGTAGCATAACAAACACATCCCCAAACACGAAGATGGGAGAACGAGGGAACCTGATTGAACCACAACTCATATGGTGTCTTGCTCTTAACACGATTTGGTGTCCGATTGATGAGGTAAGCTGCAGTTTGAATAGCTTCAGGCCAAAAAGACATGGGACAAAAGGCTGAAGTAAGCATTGTTCGTGCCTTATCTTGCAGAGTGCGGTGGAAACGTTCAGCCTTACCATTTTGATAACTATGGTGTGGAACAGTTAGCTGATGGTGGATACCTTTGGATTGAAAGAAATCATGTAGTTGATGATTAACAAACTCACCACCATGATCTGTGCGAACAGCACCAACAACATATGGTGTACCTTGGGCAGCAAATTGTCTTTCCCAGAAACGGATAAAATTAATAATGGCCGCAGAAGCATCAGATTTCTTCTGCAGGACCTTGACATCAACAAAATTGGAAAAACTATCAACAGTGGTAAGAAAATAACGTTCACCTTCTAATCCAGTATACCGAAAAGGTCCACATACATCAGTATGCAAAAGTTCTAATGGAGCTCTGGCAACAAAACTGGATGATTTAGGCTTCCTAGTGGTTGCTTTGGCAATGGCACAATCCTCGCAATCAGAAATATAATCAGTTTCACGCATTTTGATTCCAAAAGTTCTCTTTAGCTCATTGAGAGCACCCATTGCGGGGTGTCCGAGACGATTATGCCATAAAGCGACAGACTCAGGAGTATAGGAAGCTTTAAAAGATAGGCCTCCCTGCCAACAACACCTCATAGAGATTACCTGCTTTAACCGATTTCACAGCAAAAGGACCAGATTTAGCAGATGTCACATCGTAACAAGCATCATTTTCAAAAACAAACTTTGCGCCAGCATCAGTGGCACGGGATAAACTAATAAGATTTGCTTCATAGAAACAGCAGTAATCCAGGTAGAGTAGTTTGAAGAACCAGTTAACATCATTTGATCATTGTATTCAGTGAGATTGCCGGGGTGGCTCATAACCTCTTGTAATCTACCTATTCTATTAATAATAGACATCTTATATTTCCTTAATTATATATCATAAATACTTTCAAACTAATGGGAATGATGGGTTCCTTTTATACTTTTCCTAAGGTCATTTCCCAATAACATTCCAGATCTATTTTTAGTATTCCAGGTCTATTTTTAGTATTCCAGATCTTCACGTGATACATCACCTGTTTTCTTCAACATATACTTCAAACTAATGGGAATTATATACTTTTCCTAAGGTCACTTCTCAATAACGTTCCATAATTATCTTTAGTTATTCTATGATCTAACCTTTATGTAGTTTTTGTATTGTTGTGATTATATCATAAAAAATTCTATGGGCTCTGGTATTCCAAAGAGGACTATACGAAACTACAGTGTCTACAGATCAATCTCCAGTTGACGTATGATTAATATCAAGTCTAGTTATTCAGTTATTTTAACTCTGTAGGTAGGTAGGTGCAAGTAAAGAATAAGTCTGCTATGGGGGTACACAACATATATAATAATGTAGAGAAGTTTTGAAAACTTGGCCGCTGTGTGATGTCTAGAAAAAAACAAAAAAATAAGTACCGACACTATGATTAAGAGCTTTTTCATTGAAAATAAGATTAGTAAGGAGACGTTGGTATTGATTGATATGTGTAGCTCAAGCTGTAAAATATTGTGAAAAGATAGAATTTATCGTGTTTTGGGATCTGGATGGAAAAACTGATATGGATTCAAAAGAAAGAGCTTATTCACTTATAATATAACTAACTTTGACGTTAGTATGTATGAGGTGCCGTCTCAGTTGAACCCTAGCTTTAGAAATCCTAGGCTGTGATGACGCCGTATCCCTTGACAAGGTCTCATTTTATTCTTTGAGGAAGAAAAATCGAAATGGTGTGCCCCAGTCGGTGACAACTTTAGAGCGCTGTTGACCATTAATGGTGGCGCAACGATAGAGTAGTATATATGATCTTTCATTGGTAAATGTTGTCAGTATTCTTCAGAAAATATCCCTGAATTATCAACATTATAAATTAAATTCATTTGCTATATATATCATGCATGATTCAGACTACTAAATGCAGTCAGTGTACAGAGTATGTTTCTAGATCACCAAAAGGGGAAAGGTTCCTATTTTTGAGTGATTAAATAGCATGTTTGTATGCTAGCTCAAAAGAAATATATGAAGGAATATCAGAACAAATATCCTTCTATATGAGAGGTTATCTCAAGATTTTAGAGATAACGAAGAGCACGATTGTATGTCATACCTGATGAGTAGTCACGGCCTCATTAATTACAAATTATACATTATATATGTAAGGGATTCCGATTCTCTACAATATTCCGACCATTAACAACTGTCGAGTCAACATTCCTCCGTAATGCGTGTAAAATATATACATGTACTAGTTGCTATATAAAGAGTATATGAAACGAGGTACTACTACCGTTTTGTGATTGTGTTATATATCACTATACAATTACAATTAATAATATACTTATATCTTCTAGTGTAATTAGGCCGAACATTAATACTACAAATATTAATTATTAAAACTATAAATATTTAATCTTAAAAAACCACCGCTAGCAGTCGACGCTGGATTAATTATTCAATTATATAAACATTTATAATTAAATGTAAATATATTGAAGAGAATATTACGTCTCATCGCGCAGTTCATCAATATTACAGGTACAGCTACTAGTAAAATTATAAGTACCGTTATATATTTAGTTGACATATTATTTAAATATTAGTGAATAATGTTTCCAATATTGTAAGAATTAGATATTTAAGAAATACCAATTATATGTTATCTAAAGTAAGTCCTCTGTCAATGAAAAGTGTACTAATTTGCTTTGGATCTGTATAGAGCTTAAAGCTGTTATACTCTCTTTGCTAACTATAACTGCTTACATAATATTTTATTGCATATTTTTTGAGAAACAAATAAAAGCATTAAAAGGCATATATATTTTAAGGAATGAACTTAGCACTCTTGGACCCATTTGCTGCCTTGAAAGAATATCCTGATTCCCTAACAAATACAGTTTCTACAGGGCAGTCAGTATTTGTCAAGTATATTTGGCATGGTGATTATCTGGCATCGGGATTAGCAGATGGTCAAATTCAAATAATAGATAATGATACAAAATCTGTTATAAGAATACTTGACGGACACACGCGATCTATACAGTCATTAAGCTGGTCAAAATGTGGGAGATATCTGCTTTCGGCTTCAAGAGATTGGAAATGTTTGGTTTGGGATATGCAAACAAGTACAATAGTACGAAGATTGCATTTTGATGGACCAATATGGCATGCTGAGTTCAATCCTAACAACTCAAGTGAATTTGCAGTTTCATTATTCGATGAATTGCCAAGATATGTCTATGCTGATGATGCAGCTAAAATTCTTCAAGATCAAAAAGTTCTTGTTACTACATTTCATCCAGATGGTGAATATATAATCACTGGAACAAATAAAGGGATGATTAGTGTTATATCAGTGAAAGATTTGGACGTGATATATACAGAAAAGATAACAAATTCTAGCATAAAGAACATTGTGATCTCATCAAACGGGAGAAAAATGGCTGTTAACTCATCTGATCGTATCATTAGGCAGATATCATTACCAGATTTCACTACAAATACTGATCTTTGGGAATTCGAGATTGAGCACAAGTATCAAGATTTGGTTAATAGAATTCAATGGAATTCTGTGCTTTTCAACTCCAATTCAGAATATTTGATTGCATCAGCTTTTGGGTCATCACACGTTATTTATGTTTGGGAAACAACAATGGGTTCTTTGATCAAGATATTAGAAGGTCCTAAAGAAGAACTGGTAGATATTGAGTGGAACCATGATAAATGTATAATCTGTGCTACCGGTTTAGATAGTGGTACGATATATTTCTGGAGTATAGTTGTTCCTCAAAAATGGAGTGCATTGGCACCGGATTTTGTTGAAATTGAAGAGAACATAGAGTATCAAGAGCAGGAAGATGAGTTTGATGTGGTTCCTGAAGATGAGTTAAACAGAAAACAATTAAATGAAGAAGATGAATATATTGATATTATGACGAGGGAGAGAACAGATGCCAGGGGAAACAAATTAAGAAGGGGATTTGTAATTCCAATACAGTATGAAGAATTCTACACCTGAATCATATAATATATGTATTTTAAAATTTTAAACAATTTTTTGTTTGACGAAGAATGATCTTAAATGTTTCACTTGCCAAACACAAGTAGCACCAAAAGCAATCAATTGAATGATTGACCACCATACAACACGGCTGTTTGTGATTTCACTTTGATCTCTGAAGGAAGCTTCTCTATCTCTCATCAAGGTCTGTTCTCTTTTGATATTTGTGACTTTATTATTTAAAGCTTTCACTTTTTCAGATAATGATTGAACCTTTCCCCTTTTCTTTGAGTCCAGGACTTCTTCATCTCCTAATGAAAATTCAACGTCGATTTTAGTTTTGATTTTAGCTAACCAGCCTTGAGCTTGTGGTTGAAAGCAGATTCTATGATCACCACTGTCTAATGCTAAAAAGGTGAATTCACCAGTAGGTTGTCCCTTTTGATGTACAACCCTCTGATTATCATCGAAAGTTTCCTCAACATCGATGATTACACCGACTTCCCTTGAGTCAGCTTTTTCAAATGATTGAGTTTCAGAGTTATATGCTTCAACATCATATTTTCCCACTAGCAAAGTTCCTTTAGATAGTTCTTTATAGAAACATTTTCTCTCACCTCCAGTGACAAAAAAGTAGAATGCATTGGCAACTGCCAAGTACAGGAAAAAAATAGCAGCTTTCATTCTTTCAACTGAACTGTTTACTGTCTTGCTTAGTTGAAAACACGTCAATTTTTGTTGTTGACTTTTGACACGAAACTTTTCGGTCATTTCGCGATTCAAATAGCCATCACGTGAGTCATCATGTGATTAAAGCATTATCGGTGCTAGATTCAAGTTCATTCATTACCTGAACCAGTTTGTGTAAAGACTATAGGGTAACCCGTTGCAAGACGACTAAGCGACCAAACGGCAGGATGACCTGTGATAATACTCTCTAGTAGTCTACAAGTATACGTAGCATTTAGCTAGCATTCGAACTTGTAATCAGGCACTGACTATTTGCCAATATTAGAGAGGGAAACAGAAACCTTTTACAGAATACTATCAACACAGTACGAACCGATTTCTGAGTAATCGCAAATCGATTAAGGGAATGTGAAAGGGGCCACTCAACTTCTCAAGTCAACAAATAAATCTTACAGCCTCAGCAGCGGTTTAAAACAGGCAAAAAAATAGGAGAAATACTCTCATACCATGCAGTTTGTGCTAAGTCAAAAGATTCAATGAATGCAAGCCAACTTTAGGATTTAACGCTTTCAGTAATTCCAGCTCTACTTATAAATAAATACCAACAGTATTTTCAGAAGTCTCATTCTAGTCCTTAAAAGCCAAAAAAATGGTCCAGATTCCAACAAAACCTGGCCTTAACGAAAATCAAGAAAGTTCAAGCCTTACCCCGGTGGGAGAATCGGTAGTACGGTACTGGTAAACTTTTCGCCAATTGCCATCTAAATCCATAATTAGGTTTTGATCCTGCAGACATTAGCAATTGCAAACTATGAACTAAAAAATTGCCCATATGTGTGTAGTAATGTAGTCCCTACTACCCGCTGTAATGACCGAAATTCTCATGTAGAGTATAGTGCCTAGGTCTTCTTTTCCCCATTTGAACAGAAAAGCATCAAACTCATGAAGTGATGAATCGAAACTTCAGCCAGTTCCTATTCAGAGTCATCCCTACTTCTTCTGACAAGCTGTTTGCACAGAGAGCACAGGCACCATGTGTGATGATCTTTAATAGAGTGAATAACTGTTTCGCAAATGCGAGCCTGGTTGGCATTTCTACCGAGACTTAATTTTTTTTAATCAAAACTACAAGTCTCAGACCCGAGACCCTCTAGACTTGTTGATATTGTTTTATTTCCATGGATACCATTATAAACCTGCGAAAAAAGGGCAGCTGGACAAAAAACCGGTGAAAGAATTGTGAAGCAAAAGGAATTCAGAGTTGGATTTTGTATTTAAGTAGAAAACCTCCTTAAAAATTTTTCCCTTCAAAACCAACTCCAAACACATTGCGAAATGGTGAGTGTTCTTTACTTAAAGACAGTGCTCAGCTCACTACTAACGAACTCTAGAACGATAGATCTCACCACCCCAACTTATCCATCAACTCTATCAGCTCGCTTGTGGAACCGGTCACCCCCCCTGATCTCAACTACAATTCAGCACCTGCTTCAGCGCTGTATGGGTCTAATAACCAGCTAGCTTCTGCTGCTACTTCCCATACACCACTCTCAACCCTTAACACAAATATTGGTGGCAACACCATGAGATCCCGGTTCAAGTCATTGCCATTAGTCTCTGAGCTTGATACGAAGTTCAACCAGTTCAACATTAACAGTTTACAGAACCTCACACAGCCTCAGAACTCATTCTATTCTCCTTCTGCAAGTGCCTCGTCAAACAGCTCTACCTCAATTCCTCAAATCTCATTACAACAGTATCATCAGCAACACATTCCTGCAGGTAATTTGAAACAGAACAATCACTTCCCTCAGCAATCAGCTAATCGCTTCGGATCTATCAAGGAAAACAATTTTAAGAACTATGATGAGCTGAACTTGATTCCAATGGAACAACTTGACATTTTGAAGCTTTCAACAGATCAACATGGCTGCCGCTACTTACAGAAGAAGCTTGAAGTAGACAACACCATTAAAGACGTTATATTTAACAAAGTATTCAACAATATGATTGATTTGATTGTGGATCCTTTTGGAAACTATCTGATACAGAAATTGGTTGATTATCTCACAACATATCAAAAAAATCTGATGATTGAAAAAATCCATACTTGTTTGTTCTTAATTGCTATAAATCAATACGGTACAAGAAGTCTACAAAAAATCATTGACAAGATCTCAAATACTTATCAGATGGATCTGGTTGTTAAAGGATTACAAATGAATGATACAACAAGCGTCATTGAAGATAACAATATTGTTAAATTGATCAAAGATCTAAACGGAAACCATGTCATTCAAAAATGTATTTTCAAATTCCCTCCAGAGAAGTTTCAATTTATTATTAACTCTATTTGCTTGAATAATAACATCGTTCGAATTTCTACTCACAAGCATGGATGCTGTGTTTTACAAAAATTGTTAAACAATGCGAGCTTTGAACAGATCCTGAAGATATCACAAGTCTTATTGATTTATTTGGATGAGCTGATCAATGACCAATTTGGTAATTATATTATTCAATTTTTATTTGAATTGAATTTTTTGAAAACTTCAGATAACATAAATTTTCTTATTGATGAGTTTTTCAACAAGCTCTACAAGAACATGATTCAATTGTCTTGTTTAAAGTTCTCCTCAAATGTTATGGAGAAATTTATAAAGATATTAAAATTCAAGAAAAATTACATCTATTTGAATGAGATTATCCGATTAATCAATGCCAATTTTGAGGTTTTAATTAAGGACAAGTTTGGTAACTATGTTATTCAAACGTTAATTGATCAATTCTATGATGTTTCTGAGTTGAACTTTGAAATGAATAGTTTGATAACAACAGTTAAAAACTATTTACCAGTTATCAAAGCTGCTCCATATGCTAGAAAATTGCAATTGAAGATTCAGCAATTAGAAACAAATTACACATTATCATCATCAACAATCAATAACGCCCGTGCGTCATCATTCTCTTATACCAACGGTATGTTCAATCAAACTGGATTTGATCGTCAAAATCATACTTCATTACATCAACAACATCAACAATTACATCATAACTTTGCTCCTGAGGGCAATTACAATAATCATTTTTCAAATACCCCGCAACAACAAATATATTATAACCCATCATCATTGCCAGAACAGAATTATAGCCCTGGAAACATCAATTCAAATGATACCAATATGAATCTGATTAATTCTTCCCATCAATACTGAAGTGCCTCTGTATTTTTATTATCACCTTTTTTTGTTGTTTTTATTGTTACTGCTCTGTGTCTATATTGCCTCTATTTCTATATGTTTATGTGCTTTTATTTACATTTTTATCAGCTTTTTATTGTTTTAGTACACTTTTTTAGATGTTCATACATATATGATAACATATTTAACATGATACAAAGTTTTTCAATCATTCCCAAATAGGAAATAATTTTGATTTCGTTTTTTAGGTTATCACGTCATTGATCCTTTCCGAATCCCGATTGGGAAATAAAATGTGTCAAACTTACGAAAGTTATTAATTACGCAATTACCCGCAATTGCAAACAAACTATGATATATGAGAATTAGGTGTAAGTTGAATAACGATCTTTCCTAATTGTGAAAAGCTTGAAACCGGTGTTACTGCTCAATATAGCTGCAGAATCGATTGGATTATCAATTAAGGAAATTGTTTTGATAGCTGAAGTTTGATAAATGTTGAAAATTTCAATCAAATTCTTGTTATAAACCATGAAAGTTTCATTGTTTAATGATGCGATAGATTCACCTGATACATCCTCAACCGTTTTATTAGAATTGAATGATATTTTTGGGGCTTTAAACCCCATTCTTTTGTCAAATATCTTTAACGTTGAATCTAGTGATGAACAAATCAAATCATTACTGTTCAGGTTCTTTAATCCAATAATTGGCTTGAATTTGTCAAGCTTGGTAGGCCGCATTACAAATGACTTTTTAGCTAATTTAGCATCCCATATGTTGATCGTCCCATTTCTGAAACCAAAGTAGCATAATTGATTGTCATCGATATCCACAGTTAATGCATTGCTCTTGCATTTCAAACTCAATATTATCTTGGTACTGTTCATATTTCTCAATGTTATAGATTTATCACCACATGACAACACCCTATTTTTGGGCAGGATTATGGAATGATTGATCCATTCTTCAAGAAAAGTTGATACCTGGTATGGCTCAACGACTATGCCATCAGATGAAATTGTGAGTCTATTTGTTAAAATCTTACTTGATCCATCAATCATGCTGTTATAAGTATGAATCAAGTGAATGTTCGCTCCATTTTGTTTAATGGCAGAGGTTGATTTTATGACATAACCCTGCAAATAAGGAAAATTTACACGATTGGCAAATACCAGCTCTCCATTGATAATTTTATAAAGAATAAAACCATCATCCTGTGATATACAAAGCATATCGCAACCTTCAAAATTCATTATCAAGCATCTTGACCCCATTGTGCAGTTTAAGTCATCTAATATTATTGGATATCGTGGAGGTTGTAAACATGACAGCATATAATAGTAGTTCAATTTATTCAGATAAGAGGAACTTTGAAAACTGAACTTAGAAACAGCACTCAATACATCATTTTGGATGAATGGCAGCCTTCCTGCGACATTCAATTTAAGTCTTGATATTTTAGAGTTTATGTCTTGTTTCTCAAGTTTGCGCTTTATTGCCGTAGAACTGTACTGGTGCTTGCTAACTCCATTGTTCTCAACCTTGAAATAACGTTTCTTTTCCTCATCATAGTAGAAACCAGGAATTTCCATTCTCTTGGACCGATTTCGAGCACAATAAAGAGCTTTGGGCGTGGGATGACTTACCATAAAAATTGTACTACACATTTGTATTTGTCACAATTACTTAATTGGGATTATTTCCTAATTGGGCCAAGCATCATCTGAGAGGTGCAACTTAAAATAAATGATTGAATATATTTTTTGAGAGACTTCATCCACTGATAACACCTCACGCAATGACTGATACAATTGAATGGCAAAGAGTCGGTAAATCTGGGCTAAAGATATCCAAGGTTATCATTGGATTCATGTCTTATGGTAAGAAACAATGGGCAGAGTGGGTTGAAGATGATGAAGATAAGATCTTTGAAATCTTAAAGAAAGCTTACGATTATGGTATCAGAACCTATGACACTGCAGATTTATACTCCAATGGATACTCTGAAATCCTTCTAGGGAAATTCTTGAAGAAATATCAAATCAAAAGAGATAAAGTTGTGATTTTATCTAAAGGATTTTTCCCTATTGATGAGGATTTAGATTTGAGACATGGTGGTCCTGGACCTGAGGTTTCTTCTGTCGATCTAGTCAACTCCAAGGGCCTTTCAAGAAAACATCTATTTGATGCAATCGAGGGATCAGTGAGAAGATTAGGCACTTACGTCGACGTTTATCAGATCCATAGATTAGACAAAGAAACCGAACCTGAGGAAATAATGAAAGCCTTAAATGACATTGTTGATAAAGGTCTAACTAGATATATCGGTGCATCTTCAATGAAAGCTACAGAATTTGCCGAATTACAACATATTGCTGAGAAGAACGGATGGCACAAATTCATCTCGATGCAAGATTATTATAATTTATTACATCGTGAGGAAGAAAGAGAAATGCATCCATATTGTAAAAAGTCAGGTGTTGGAATTTTACCATGGTCTCCTAATGCACGTGGTATTTTAACTAGACCATTGACTGAATCAACTGATAGAATCAGAACAGATCCAACATTCAAAGCCTTGAAATTGGATAATCTATCGAAAGATGAAAAGGAAATCATTGGTAGAGTTGAAGAAGTAGCATTAAAAAGAAATGTTTCTATGGCGATTGTTTCCAATGCATGGGTTCTAAGCAAAGGATTTACCCCTATTATAGGTTTGAACAGTATCAAGAGAGTTGAGGAAGCTCTACAATCTACAAAATTCAAATTAACTGAACAAGAAATCAATTACTTGGAAGAGGCATATCAAGCAAAATTCCCATTTGTTTAGCCTATTAGGTTTCTTAAAAACCCATTGATACCATCAGTCGGAAGTATTTGATTGAGTGGATCAATTGCTGCAGCACGTCTTCTTGCGTTAGTGCTCGGTATAGGGAAAGGAATTGAAGGATCATAATGTGTAAGTTCTAAATCTGTAGTCCAATCAGCTGGTATATAGCATTTGTTTTTCAAGAGAGATTGTTGAGCAGCCTCAACTTCTTTCCGACATAATGGACATGATGTATTGGTTTTTAGCCATTCAATAAGACATGATTTACCAAATATATGCTCACACGGCATTTGAACTGCTTGGTGTTTTTTCAGATTATTTAGTAGTTTCTGGTACTCAGAGTGATGGCGACCTGTTACATCAACTGGGAACCAAATTGGAGGGTCCTGTTCTTGAAGGTCCTCTTCGTCATAGTCTTCATAACAGATCGGACAGCTTCTTTCAGATTCTTTGATGCTAGACAAATTCACTTTACGCAAGTGTCTAATAGCGTCATCGCTAGCTCTTTTACTCTTCAAAGGGACCCCACCATTCGTTATATTAATGATATTAATATTATTGTTGACATTATTGTTAATATTATTGTTGACATTATTGTTAATATTATTGTTGACATTATTGTTAATATTATTGTTGTTATTAGTGTTATTGACATTATTGGTGTTATTGTTATTATTGGTATCATTGATATTATTTGTATTATTAGGATTGTTGGTATATTCATTATCAATTGAACCTATACCATTCACATCGAAGTTAACACGATAAGGAGCCGTTGGTAATTGAACACCACTTCTTTGAAACCAACTCAAAGAATCAGTCAAGTATCCAAAAAAACCATGGGTAACACCCATAGCAGAACGCAAGACTCTACCGGTCCTTTCATTTCTGAGATGATAAATTCCATCATTGTGTTGTTCTAATATCAGATCCTCACCAACGGGAACAGCCATCGCACTCCCAGACTCCGCAGTACCCACACGGAAACCGTAAGAAACATGATCAGGGTGAACGATAGCATAACGAAGCCTCAATTGAAACGGATTTACAGCTACTCGGCTCATTTTGTCGCTGATTAGCAGACGAATAAAGTGGTTACTGTGGTGTTTGTTCTACAATTTTTGATTTGTTGGTGGGCTTTGAATTACATAATACGCATATGATTACATAATACTAATAGCCAAGGTACTCTTTCCTTATTCCTTCAGCAACGGCTCTTTGCTGCTCTGGGAACGAGCTTATTTCCTGTGGGCTGAGTTTCAAGATCTGAACAATCATCTGTTTCTGCTCAGCTGGAAGCTGGGCCAATTTTGCATGCACATGTGGAGGGAACTCCTGCGGTGATTGTGCTGGCTGCTGAAGCGATACCTGTTGAAAAGCACCTTGAGGAGCATTCACAGCTGCGTTTATTACTTGAAAATCAACCAGACCCATCAAAACGAGTGCCTGAACCACTGTCGCTGGAACACCTGGGAGACTAAATGGCTGTTGGGCACCTTGGAAGTCTTGGTTACTGACCATCTTCTTCAGCGTGGTGATTAGCTCGATTAGTTGAGGTGGTGGTATATTCTGCAAGTTCTCAGAGATTTTATCTTCAGCTTTAAAAGTGAGCGAGTTGAACTGCGGCAGTTGTGACGAGGCTGCTGATAGCAAATCAGGAAATTCCAGTTTGACTTGTGCTTGTTGTGAAATTGGTTGAGGAAGTTGAGAGTGTGTTTGTACTGGTGATTCAGCAGATGTATTTATAGGGACAGGAACAGCTTCACGCATCTCAGCAGGTAATTCAACATAAAATGGCAAGTGTGATCTTTCCAGCTTCAGAATAGGTTTTGTATTGGCGCCTGAAGTTCTCAAGCCTTCTTTTGATAACTCAACTCTGAATTTTCTTCTTGGTCCAACGTTTATTTCTCCTAATAATCGTAGAGCTTTTGAAGCTTCACTTGGATTAGAATACTCTATGAAACAGAAATTCTTAGTAGCACCAGTTGGATCTAAACGGGATCTTATATCGACGATGTCTCCACTTCCAGCAACGACGCTCCCAATGATTTGGTCATTCCAATCTTTAGGAACGTTACCTAAATACACAACACAAGAAGCATTGTCCAAGGTTTGAGCGAGTCTTGCTTTTTTGTCAACGTGGTCAGTTTCATTACTGTTTCTACTTCTCAGCGAGTACGCATTTGTCGCACGTGACATCTTTTCCTGATTAGAGCTCTTTGTCTGTTTGGGTTTTTTGTTTGGTCAAAGAATACAATTGGTGATGTTTTCTATATTTTCATCGCGAATATTACTATATCCAGCTGACTCATTAATCATAGAATATAGACGTTGTGCTTTGTTTTGGTAACGTCGTCCTCTGTGCCATATATTGTATCCAAATACTTTCCTTAATTACGTCTATAATTTGTTATACTTTGGACTTTAAAATGGGAAAAATTTACACACTTCAATAAATTAGTGCAGGGAAGAATTTGGGATCATTATGTATTACAAAGTGCCATATATACCTTTGGCGTAGTTTTCTTTGATTTGTAGAATTCCTTGCCTTTGTTCTTCGTCGAGCTGGGCAATATCGTTCGCTGTGAGTTGCAGGACTTGTTTTATAAGCTCTTTTTGCTCGTTATCAATTTCCTCCACTTGTGTAGTGTCATTTGCACTACTTACAAGTATAGTTTGTATCTGCTGTGGTGTTGCTTTGCCTGTAGTTAATAATGTTTCTACAATGGCATAGCTGAGTTGGGGACATTGAGCTAGCAATTCTTCCATAAGAACAGGGTTTTTGATGGCCATGTTCTTTGCATCGGCTATTAAAGTGTGCAGTCTCTGCTGGTCGAGAGATTTCAATACTTGTGATATATGTTCAGCGTAGTTATTTGGGCTTGAAAGTGTTTGACCTGAAGGCAATGGAGGCAAAGTCACGTCCTTTCTTTTGGTCGAACTCGAAAGAGAATTCTCTGTGCTGAAATCGCATTTGAGAGATCTGTTGCCAATTGAATAGTTGTTGAGATTCCTCACTGCACTCGAAGCAGTTTCAACATCTCTGTATTCAACAAATGCAAAACCTTTTGATCTTCCAGTGTCCTTATCAAACATCATCTTTAGCTGAACAACGGGACCAATTGATTTAGCAATATCCAAGACCTGCTCTTCTGTCTGATCATATGGAATCGACCCAATGTAAATGACTTTCCCCGGCTGTTTGTCTGACATTTTTGTGCTATCTTAAAAACAATAACAAATTAAAACTGCCTTTACTTTACTTTTCATATTAAAAGAAAGTATTTTTTGTGTACCAAATGTTTAAAAAAAAAAAAAACAGCACACAAAGCGTCGCAACGCCACCCAAAATTTCCGGCACAAGCTGAAAATAATATCAAAACAGTAAACAAAGGCAAAAATTAGGGCAGCATAAAGAGATCTGTTTTGACAGTTGACATCGAGAAGATGAATGTGAAGGAGATCAAAACGCATCTTCAGCAACTTGAGAAGACGAAAGATGATAAGACGATTTTACAGATCCTCACAATTTTGAAAAACAACATCAAACCGACGGAACAGTTGTTGAGAGAAACCAAAGTTGGTATTGTTGTTAACCGTTATAAAACATCAGAGAATAGTGAAATATCACAACTTGTAAAGAAGATCATCAAGTTTTGGAAAGATGAGGTTTCAAAAGAGAAGAAATCTAAAACAAGCAAGCCATCACCACCAACTGCAGCTATTCCAGCATCTAAAAGTGTACCAACGGAAAGTAATCATAGTAGTAGTAAAGAGAAATTTGTATCAAATGGACCTAGAAATACTGTCAATGACAATGTCAAGACGGATTTTTATGAAAACAGTGCAAGAAATGGGGCACTCAAGACTATTTACAATGGGTTATGCCTAGATTCAGATGCATCTCCCTCCACTATTCTCAAGTTAGCTAAAGAAATTGAAAGTGAAGTGTTCAGTTTGGTTAAATTTGACACAAGAGACAAACAATACAAGGCTAAATTAATCACATTATCATCAAACCTTAGACAGAAGAACAATCCGGAATTAAGAAGGAAGTTGATAGGGAATGAAATCACACCAAAGAAGTTTGTTACAATGAATCCTAAAGATTACGCACCAGAACATTTAAAGAAACAATTGGAAGACATCAAAAAGCAAAACTTGTTCAATGCGCAAGGTGCAACTGAGCAAAGAGCTGTTACTGACCGTTTCCAATGTGGTAAATGTAAAGAGAAGAAAGTCAGTTATTATCAATTACAAACACGTTCAGCCGATGAACCGTTAACAACTTTTTGTACTTGTGAAAATTGTGGTAATCGGTGGAAATTTAGTTAAAAAAAATACACTAATAATAATACACTAAATAAAATAAATAACAAATTACAAAACACTTTTAATGACAAAAAAAACAATAACATGTTCATGCGTAAATATGCCACGTTCAATAAACTGAGTCCACAAGTTGTGCAGGTTTTGAATAATCTTCGATCATCGCCCAAAGTTGCCAACGCTTTCTACAATTTCAATTCGCTTATAACTTCAAAAGGTATTGAAATTGATGGAACTTTCTCCAATTATTACAGACTCATGAACGATAAACAAATTCTAGATGCTTTACAAGACTTGATAAAAGAAATGAATGATGCTGGAGCAGTTGATGAAAACCAAATATTACCACTTCTAAAAGAAATGATGAAGAAATAGTATAAATATTACAATATATATATATATATATATATCTATATTAGTAAAGAAAGGTCAATATCAATAATCAAACAATTTCCCATATAAATCTCTCTAAAAACCCGTAATTTTGCCACCAGTAAATTTCCTCAGAATCATAAACAAACAATCGTACACAGAGTTTTAAAACCCATTGTTTAACATCCACAATACTAGTTATCACCACTAGAATGAAAAGAATAGAGTTTATTACAAAGAAGTTACTTTGTTTAGGTTTTGTATAAGGTTCATGATAAATTTTGTTATAAGTGTTGATCATAACTTTCCTCCAAGTCCTAAACCTATTAAAGTCCTTTGACGTTCTAATTAATGGGTTATAGGTTATTGATGACTATGATATTTATTCAATTTAAACTGATCACAATTTGATAGGGTCGGCTCAAAAGTTATTATTTTAAAAAGGTAAACAAATTAAACTGTGGTTTTATACAATTAAATGGAACAATTTTGCCGTTCCTCAAAACGGTAAAATAAAATTTATATAAAACTAATTAAAAATTTCCACAAACTCATCAACTCATTTCAAAGCTCATCTATTTATCACCTGACACATAGAAGAAATGCCAGACTCAATAAGCGACTCCATTTTGGAACTGATTGGAAACACTCCACTTGTTAGATTGAACAATATTCCTCAATCTTTAAATATCAAACCAAAAATCCTTGCAAAAGTTGAATTATTCAATGCAGGTGGTTCAGTCAAAGATAGAATTGCCAAAAGAATGGTGGAACAAGCTGAAAAAGATGGAATTTTGAGACCAGGTTACACTTTAATCGAACCTACTTCTGGTAACACTGGTATCGGTCTTGCATTACTTGGTGCAGTTAAAGGTTACAAAACTATCATTACATTACCAGAAAAGATGTCAAATGAAAAAGTTTCTGTTTTGAAAGCCCTTGGTGCTGAAATCATCAGAACTCCAAATGAAGCTGCTTTTGACTCTCCAGAATCTCATATCGGTGTCGCTAAAAGATTAAATAAAGAGATTAAAAATTCTGTCATATTAGACCAATATGCTAACGTTAATAACCCGGATGCTCATTATTACACTACAGGATACGAGATTTATTCTCAAACTGGAGGTCAAATCACCGCTCTTGTTGCTGGTGCAGGTACTGGTGGTACTATTTCTGGTATTGCTAAATATTTGAAGGAACAAGATTCAAATATTAAGATTATTGCAGCAGATCCAAAGGGTTCTATTTTAGCACTTCCTGAATCTTTGAACGAGACTGATGTCGATCAATATAAAGTTGAAGGAATTGGTTATGATTTCATTCCAGACGTATTGGATAGATCTTTAATCGATGAATGGTTCAAAACTGAAGATCAAGAATCTTTTACTTTAGCTAGAAGAATCATCAAAGAAGAAGGTATTTTAGTTGGTGGATCTTCAGGCTCTGCATTAGCTGCTGCTTTAAAATATATTGATGAGCACCCAGAATTGACTGAAGATGATACTATTGTTGTTGTCTTCCCTGATTCTATTAGATCTTATTTGACTAAATTTGCAGATGATGAGTGGATGAAATCAAATGGATTCGAGATTGAACCAGCCTCAAGCCAAGAGACTAAATCTTTTGCAAAATCTACAATCGAATCTTTGAACTTGAAACCAGTTGTTACTGTTCATTCAAATACTTCAGTTCAAGAGGTTATTAAAATCTTGAAAGAAAATGGATTTGATCAATTGCCAGTTTTACATTCAACAAGTCAAAAACTCATTGGTCTCATAACGCTATCTAAACTATTATCCTCCTTATCATCTAATAAGTTAACAATTGAAGATGAAATCGAACCAATAATAATAGATTTCAGAAAATTGAACAACTTTGAAAACGTGAATATCTTCAACGATAACAAATCTAAAATCAAACCATTCCAAAAAATTACAAAAGATACAACACTAGGTGAACTGAAACAATTCTTTGAAAAAAATTCAAGTGCAGTTGTCACTGATGATGATCTAAAACCTATTCATGTTGTCACCAAAGTTGATTTATTGGATTATTACATCAACTAATTTAACCACCACCATAATCTCTTCAACAGATCCCTAATAATAATGCATATAACTGATAACAACAGACAATCGTAGACATGGCTGGATCTGAACATCTGGTATAGAAATCTTGCAACTCTTACGTTTTTCCGCATAATTTCTCTACAGGGCTTCTTAACCCCGCGACCTTGAAAACACTAACATTTTCATTGTCTTTTTACCGAAACGGGAAATAACCAGCTCTGTTACTGCACCAGCCAAAAATAAGTGGTTTACAAGTTGATGAGCTTGAGACAGGTGACGGTGACGCATTGGGAATGATTATTACTGCTTTAGGATAGTCTTGGGCTTGAGTGATCCAGCCATTTTTTGGGTAATATTGTAGTTTTTGTATAAATATAAACTGATGGTCAATCCTGTTATTTGATCTCTTGATTCTGTGTTATATCACCTATTGCTATTTACAAAAAATGGAGTTTTATGAACCAACTTCCATCTTTCGTCAAAATGCTATCAAAAAGACGCCATCCAATGAATCAATGAGAAAATCATCGGCTGAATCATGGTTGTATAAAAAACCTGAGACTAAAATACTACAAAAAGCTTCAACGAATAATATTAAATCTCAAATAACTTCTAATTATTGGTCTATTCCAGATGATCAAAACTATCTCACTTCAATGTCAATCAATCCAGAAAATACCCAACAATTAGCCATAGCTAGTGGTAAATCGAACTCAAATTTATTCATCTATGACTTCAAATCCGAAAGCACATTGCTAACACATCATCAAACCATTTCATTACCATACATCCAATCATTGCAATGGTTAAACTATGATCCTGAGGAAAGTACATTATTGACAGGCCATAAGAATGGATATATACATATGGTCTCTATCCCTGAGTCCACATCTTCAGAGCCTGCAAAGATCATTAAAAGATTCAACCATAAAAAGCATATTACAAATTTAACTAACCCATCTGTGAAACAAATGATGAAATTAAACTGGTACAACAACACTCAAGATTCGATTGTGTCATTATGCAATGAAAATATATTTTTCTGGGATTTGAAACATAGATCAGATATACCAATTTTGAAAACACAATCATTAGGAATACAACAGTTTGATTCATCACCAGATAAAAATGGAATATTAGCAACATGTGGTGATTTTGGTATCTCGATTATGGATTTGAGATCTAATTCAACAAATTTATTCAAGCCTAATGAATTGATCCCAGCGAATCTAGTCAAATGGGCACCTTATGATTCGAACGTATTAGCTGCTTCACATAATGATGGGATAATAAGACTATGGGATATTAGAGCACAGGGATATTTTGGTAAACTAACAGGTCATCAGGATTCTATTACATCATTGGAATGGTCTGAAGAAAGTTCAGGAGATTTATATAGTGGTGGACGTGATGGGAATATCATACATTGGGATCTAAACTTTAATGAAGATTTAAGTGATTGTTGTTTGAATGGAGGTTTGGATTCTATCAAATTCCATAATGATAAATTTTTAGTTGATGATGGTGATATTTATGATGTTATAAGGAAAAGGCAATGTGGTTTTATGATTAGAGCAGCTAATAATCCAATTGTTGAAATGATCGGTGTCGAAGATAAGATATACAGTATAGATGGCTCAAGTTTCTTTGGTGTTCATGATAAAAATGGTGTTGATTCATTGAAGGTAGATGAAGGTGTTGCAGATTTGATGATGGATGAAATATTAATGGATTGTGACACTTTGATAGGATCACCTACTAAAAAAATGATGAGTAATAATAGTACATTAATCGATTGTGATAAGAAGTTGGAAAGTCAAGTTGAAGATTTGAAAGTCAAAGCTGCATTCACTTATGAAAAAATCTTGCCTTTAAGCTGTTTTTAAACTGTTTTCGATAATGCCTCATATTCTGGTGAACTATTTTCATATTTCTTCAAGAACAATTCCTTCTTATATATGTTCAAGAACTTTAAGAAGTCTTCAATCTGTGTTTTCAAAGTACCAACACTCTGTTGATCCATTGTTGTTAACGCAATTAAAGCAGGTAATGAAACAATTAATCTAAGTAAATGCTCAACCCCGTATATCTTGCTCAGAGGTTTATCTTTCAATTTTGGATTTTCTTGTATGTTTAGAAACTGCTGTCTTTCAAATCTATAAAGCAACATATTTCCTAATGATCTATTGAAGTAAACTTTCAAACCAGATAAGAATTCGTCCAAAATTTCTTTTTCTGTTAATGATTTCTTACCAACGTATTTTCTATATTCTGATAAAATGTCCTCAACATTTGGTTTAGCCGGTACTTTGAGCAATTGACGGTCTTTTGTGATCAGTTCCCAATCATCTACTAAGAGAGATTTTAAATCATCAGGAACTAAAATAACAACTTCAGGTCTTTTGAGATACTCTTCTTCATTCTCCAGCCCTAGCTCAGCTCTTTTCTTTGAGGCACGAGAATTTCCATTTCCATTCGTTGATTTTGATACGTCAATAGATTTTTTACCATTACTAGCACTGACACTTGACGTTGTATTTATGGCAGCTTTCTTCAGTTCTTTCTGTAGTTTCAAATTTTCAATACTCAGCTCCCTTAGACGACCGATACCGACCCATTCATCCCACGAGGATTTCCAGCCCTTGTAATGGATGTAATAAACACGTTCGTCACGGATTTCCTCAGCAATGTCTTCTAGATCCACTGGTTCTTCACCGTCTTTTATTATTGCAACTTTTGAGCCAGGTTCGTGTATTTTCAATACTTTTGCTTCATAAAGAAGTGGTCCATGGTAGGCCATACACTTCTCGTTAACACTGAGCGTGAACATTGTGATAAATTTTTCAGAGGTTCTATCTTGTTTTTGATAAATAGTAATCTCAAGGATTTTTTTTTTGTGAGGTAATTAATATTCGCGAAATTTTCTTTATAATAATGCAAATTGTACAGATGTTGATTAAATGATTACCTTCTAAAGTTATTGTATAATAAAAATGACTATTTCAATGGAAATTGTTCAAAAAATGGTGGGGTAAAATGATAAACATTTGATAATTATATAATTTTATAGAACAATAAAATTACATATATATATTGTAATTATCAATTTTTGATTTACAACGGTAACTGCCAGATCTAGAAATTGCTACTTTAGGAAATCAAAACCCAGAAAAATGCGAAAAAAAAAATACAAAAAAAAAACACTTTTTGGTTTAAAAAAAAACAAAACATTCTCATACAAAATAAAACCGCAAATTGGTTACAGAAAACCGTCATATCTTGCATTTCTTATTAAAAATAGTACTCATATAGTTGTTCCGATCATCATAAAAGTTTACTAAAGTTACATTCCCTTCTTTTGAATATTGCCAAAATATCTTGTTTTTGGTAATCCCTGTCCAACATTAACCATGTCACAAACATCTTCAAATGTCATTGGAATTCACTACAAGGTTGGCAAGAAAATAGGCGAAGGTTCCTTTGGGATCATTTTTGAAGGTGTAAATCTATTGAACAACCAGCAAGTTGCTATCAAATTTGAACCAAGAAGAAGTGAAGCACCCCAACTAAGAGATGAATATCGAGCTTATAGAATATTGGCTGGTTCTTTTGGAATTCCTCGAGCTTATTATTTTGGGCAAGAAGGTCTGCATAACATTTTGGTAATTGACTTGTTGGGACCGTCGTTGGAAGATTTATTTGATTGGTGTTCACGCAAATTCAGTCCTAAAACTGTTGCCCAAGTTGCTAAACAGATGATTTCAAGAGTTCAAACTATCCATGATAAAGATTTAATCTTCAGAGATATCAAACCAGACAACTTTCTAATTGGTAAAGCTGGTTCTTCCAATGCCAATGTTGTCCACGTTGTTGATTTCGGTATGGCAAAATACTATAGAGACCCAAAAACTAAACAACACATTCCGTATAGAGAACGGAAATCCTTGAGTGGGACTGCTCGTTATATGTCCATAAATACGCACTTGGGAAGGGAACAATCAAGAAGAGACGATTTAGAGAGTTTGGGTCATGTTTTCTTATACTTTCTGCGTGGATCATTACCTTGGCAAGGTTTAAAAGCCCCAACTAATAAACAAAAATATGAAAAAATTGGAGAAAAGAAACAGTCAACACCTGTCAGTGAACTAGTGGAAGGTATTCCATCACAATTTGGAGATTATTTGACCTATGTTAGAAACTTGAAGTTTGAAGAAGACCCAGATTATGAATATTTGAAAAGTTTGATGGATTTAGCTATAGAATCAGTTGGTGAAGTAGAAGATGATCAATATGATTGGATGCTTCTAAATGGAGGCAAAGGATGGGATGCACAAATCAATAAAAAACCAAACTTACATGGTTATGGCAACCCAACACCACGTAACAACCAAACAAATGCAACATTCCTGAATTCTTCAACTCAAATCAACAACAACCAACAATTAAAACAAAAAGTCCATTCTTTGAACAATTCGAGATCTAAAATACCAAAACAGCAAAACTACCTTCTGAACTCATCACAGTACGCTATTAATTCAAACAAGGCGCAACATCATGACCAACAACAAGGACTGATTAATGATCAAAATGACTTGGTTTCAGAAACTTCAGACAAAGGTTTTTGGGGTAAAGTCTGCTGCTGCAATTAATATTTCACTTCTTGTATACTACTACATTCACTAGTTAGAATCAAATGCTTCTTTTCATGTATTTTCTAAGATATTAAAACTATGCCTAATGTTGGAATTGGCAGTCGATGAACTTCATAAACATCATAAAACTCATAAAATGTTGGAATTTATAGAGCCATTTTTAAATAAGAATATTATAATAATGATAAGAATGATCACAATTTTGGGTGATCGGTCTTAATCAGTTGATCATTAACTTGACGAACGATACCACTTTTAATCAATGCTTCTTTCAAATCTAGGATCAAATCATCAGCATTCTCAATACCAATACATAATCTGATCAGATCTTCAGGAAACTCTCTTTCTTTTCTAGTCTTTTCATCAATGGATGCATGTGACATTCTGCAAGGCATTGAAATCAGTGAATTAACACAACCGAATGAAACAGTGACTCCATAAAGATCAGTGCTATCCACAATTATCTCTGATTTAGGGATCGATCCTGTCTCGAATGAAAGGACAGCCCCGAATCCTTTATTGAAGGACTTGTGCAATTCATGTTGGGGATGTGATTCCAAACCTGGATATCTCACTTTTAATCCAGTTGATTCTAGGAAATGTGCAATCTTCAATGCGTTCTCTTGTTGTCTTTCGAATCTTATTGATAATGTCTTCAAACCCCTGAGTAATAACCAGGAGTCGAAAGGAGCAAGACCACAACCTGTGGCGTTGATAACAAAGAATAGATCCTTAGCTAGTTGCTCATCTCTAACGGCAATCACACCAGCCATGATATCGTGATGACCATTGAGATATTTAGTAGCAGATTCGTATTGGATATCACAATATTCCAATGGAGTGATTAACAAAGGAGACATCATTGTGTTATCGAAAACAATCTTTGTGTTTGGATAATGCTGTCTAATGTATTTGGAAATAGTTGGTAAATCGACAACTTTTATTAATGGATTAGTAGGACTTTCCAAGAATATCATTTTGGTGTTTTCACTAACAGTTTTCAAGACCAGCTCAGTGTTAGTGGTATCGATATGTTTCAAGTTGATCTGTCCATTGTTATGCAAAAATGTCAATAATCTATGAGTACCTCCATACAAATCATCACCAGCTATAACCTCATCACCAGGCTTCAATAGCCTCGTAATCACGTCAAGACAGCCCATACCACTATGGACAGCGAATGCTCTCTCAGCCTTGAACAAAGTCTTCAACTGTGTTTCCAGCTGTGTTCTAGTTGGATTTCCTGATCTTGTGTAATCATATTCTCCTAAATTATTAATGGAAGACTGCTTAAAAGTTGTTGTTTGGTACAGTGGAGAAATGGAGGAGTTGTGCTGGTCGCTGTTTTTTTGTGTCACAACGAGTGTCTCTAAAGAATACTTTCTGGACATTTCTCAATAGAAGTTTTAATAGTTAAATTCCCAAAGAGACAAGCTTTCGTGGGAAATTTTGGTAAATAATTAAATAATTATCTTAATTTCGGTATAAATTTTTGACTCACTTTTCGCGATAACGCAATCTTAGCGATGCCACAAGATTACATAATCATATTACATAATCACAATAGAGATGACTGAATAGACACAAAGATGATGTTTGTGTTGTGTTCACACAAAAGTAGATAGTATTTAAAGCATCCAGTTAGTGCAAAATGAAATGATTGACTAAACTAGATCCACATCACTCGAAGGAACTGATAAAAGACTCCAGATGTTATTCCCAAAAACCATAATTATCTTCTTAGGCTTTACAGCTTCTGCAATTTTAGCACAAACCTCTACTGAAACATCAGTTGAAGTTGTCTCTCAAATCTCTGACGGTCAAGTCCAGCAAACAGCCGAAGGCTCTACTACTGTTTTGGAATCAGATGCTGATCATTCAACTATCACAGAAGCTGCTACCATTACTTCTACTATCAGTGGTGCTGGTGACCATGAAACTGATTCAGATTCAGATTCAGAGACCGATACCGAGACTGAAGAATACAACACCACTAAACCAGATGTTAAGACCAGTGAAAATGGTGCTGCTTTGAATTGGAAAGTTGGCTCAGCTGGTTCTCTAGCTGCTTTAGGTGCTGCATTGTTATTCTGAGTTTGAATTAACATCGTCTTTGACATTTATTCCATTTTTATATTAAAATTCTTTACATAATTTGTGATCTTTTTCTTTTGTTCAATCCTTTTACTTTTTCATGATATGAACTACATCTGATTGATTGTTCTTGATTTCATAGAACTGGTCTTTTTTTTCCTTTTTTTTTTTCCCTCATGACTTAATTTCTTCACTTTTTTATTTTTATTTTATTATTCTTTTGACTCTTTATATTATACAATATTTCTATGTTTTCATAGATTTATTCCTCTTTCAGTCTGACTTTAACCTTTGTTCTCAACGTCTTAATGTTTATATCATTAATTGACGTTTCCTTTTATTTTATACTACCAAGCAAATAGAATCAATGTAAAATATTTTTGAAATATGAAAATGAACTCGAACAACACAGGCTATATACAAAAAACGTCGTTACTCTATGAAAATCATGCGGCAATGCCATATTGAGCAGCAATCTCTTGAATTTTTGGACCAACGATTGGATCACTCTTAACCCTAAGTTGAATTTTGGAGGCTTCTGCAAAACTAGTTGATTGTAATTTTTCTTCTAGATTTCTAGCTAATAAACTTGCTTCTTCAAACAATTTGATAGCTTCTTCAACTTGATTCTCTTGTAATTTCAATTGAGCCAAAGTTAATTTAGCCAATTCTGATTTAGGATCAACGTTAACAGCATCAGATAACAAGGCTGATGCAGCTTTCAAGTTTTCAGGAGTTGGGTCTTTAACCAAAATGGTAGCTTTGTTGATGATTGGTAAGATACCAACAGAGGTTTTTGGATATAAGGCTTCTTGTAATTTTGCAGAGATTTCAAACTGTTTTAAAGCTGGTTCGACATCACCTTTATCAGCCAAGATTTCACCATAGTAGTTTGGGATTTCTGGAGCAGTTGGGAATTTCAACTTAGCATTTTTGAAAGATTGCTCTGATTTATCTATATCACCTTCTCTGTATTCAATACAAGCTAATTGAATATATGAATAAACATTGTTAGGGTTTAATTCTTGAGCTTTCAAGAAGTTTTCTCTGGCATTAGCTAATTCACCTCTTAAATAGTATAATTGAGCTTTATGGTAGTAAACTTCAGATGCATGATCAGAAGTCAATTTCAATGCTTTATTCAATAAGTCATCAGCCTCTTCAAATTGTTGTTTGTCAGCATGGATCAGGGCGTTGAAAATGTAGGATCTTGATCTTGGAGAAATTGATAATGATTCATTAATGGTGTCTAACGAAGTTAATGGATCAGATTTCAAAAACTGGAAGATTCCTAGGTATTCTAATGATAAACTCAAAAATTCTTTTAGATGAGGATCAGCATTTTCAATGTTTTTGACGTCAAAAGTTTCACCCTTTGCAATTTCATTCTTATAAGCATTAGCAGCTTGCTCAAAGTAAGAATCAGCATTTTCATAACCTTCGTTTGATTGAGCTGCCATGTTCTCCAAAGCTTGGTATAGATAATAATCACCTGTGTTTTCTTTCAATTCATCTTTCTTCAAACCCAAAGATTCACCAGTTTCTTTTTCAAAAGCGCCAAAGAAAGAATAAATAGAAGATGGAGATGGTAGTTGTTTAGAATTACTGTTGTTGGTAATATCTCTTTCAACGATTTTGAATGAGTGTTTTCTCAAGACTCTATCTAACACGGATTCAACAGATTTGTTATTGAAGCCACCGTAGACAGACAAGGCGGTTAGATCGAACATACTTTCTTCGTAGTTTTCCAATTGTTCGTAAGCGTTGGATCTTCTTAGCAAACATTTGGTGTAGTCAGGTTTCAATTTCAAAGCAGAAGTTGTATCTTCGACAACTTTCTCGTAGTTCTCTAAACCAACGTAACAAGCCGATCTGTTTGAGTAGAAAACAGGATCCTCTTTGACGGCTAGAGCAGCAGAATAGAACTCAATTGCCTTGTTGAACTCTCTCTGTTTGAAATATTCATTACCATCTTCTTTAATGGCATTGGCAATCTCATCCTTCTTTTCGTCATTCAAAGTGGCAATAAACTCGTCATTGATATCTGGCGAGCCCTCACTTGTCACTGGGTAGATCTTATCAGAAGGGGCAGCAGGTGGTTTTGCGGCCTTCTTTTTGTTCTTCTTCTTTTTATGTTTCGAGGCAGTTGAAGTGGAAGTGGAAGCGGAGGTGGAGTCTGATGTTGATTTCAGCTGGTTTAAGTAGTAGTAAGCTGATAGCGCGGTTAGACCGACACCAATCGTGGAGATAATAGCGATCTTGTTCTTTTGAACAAAGCCACTGAACGAATTATCCGACATGTTTTTTAATGCTCAATCGCTTAGAGATTAGTTGTTGATATGTTGTGGAATTTTGCCTTTGATTTTTTGGTTTTTTTTTCAGCATCAACACGGTTACCCTATCGAATATGATGGGGATCACCTTTGTTGACTTCCTAATGGGGAAAGAGCAACTCTACATTAATACAGAATGTAATTTTTTGCTAAAATTCAGATGTATACACAGCTAACCTCTAATGTCATCAAACCAGTCATCTTGCAATGCCAAATCAGCGCTGAATCTCTTGTTCGGATTGAACAGTAAAAACCCTTCCAAGAACTCCAAAACCCTCAATCCTTCATCAGTATCAAGATCTTTAAAGATCTTGACGAGTGGGATTTTCTTTATTATTGGGAACTTATGATCCACGTAATTATTGTTCATGCTCAAAATATCGTCTGTTGTAGGGGTTCCCAATATTTTGATAATTTCGACCAATTGATCGATCCCACTCTCACCAGGAAACAATGGCTGACCGATCAACAATTCCGCAAAGACGCAGCCCAACGACCAAATGTCGATCTTTGTAGTGTAATTAGTGGCACCAAAAATTAGTTCTGGAGCACGATAGTATCTGGAACAGATATATGAAACGTTTTGTTCTGTTGGACTCAGGATTTTGGCACTCCCAAAGTCACATATCTTGGCTATCCCGTTTTTATAATCAACTAAGATATTCTGTGGTTTGATATCACGATGACAAATTTGGGTCTGGTGAAGGTACGAAAGACCCTGTAGTATCTGGTATAGGTATAATTTGGATTCATTGAGAGGCATTGATGTCTTTTTGATGGTATAGAATTGGTTTCTTTTATATAATGTTGTCGGTAAAAACTCCATTATTAAATTTAGATAAAGGTTATTGTTGTTATTTGTGTTGGATTGTTCATCAGTTTCGTAATTGTAATAGAATAGCTTGGTAATATAAGGGTTATCCAATGTCTTCATTATTTGTAACTCTCTATTTTTGAATCGCTTATCCTGTAGTACTTTTTTGATTGCAATTGTTTGCTGAAAAGGTCTCAGCAGCTGTGTTTTAGAGACAGTTCCAAACGAGCCATGACCAACGTTCAAAAGCTGTGTGTACTCAATCTCAAGCTCCTCATCTTTTGTATCGTGTACTTTTTGTATAACATTTACCGACATTCTATTGCTAATTCTGGGGTCATGTAAAGTGTCAACTGATGATGCCAGCGATTTTTTTTATGGAGTAAGAAAAAAAGGGAGACGAAGCAAAATAATAAAAAACAGAGCAGGAATTGAAAATGTGAGAAATGTGGAAAGAATGTTTTGTTGAGATCCAGGTCCTTTCAGAAAATAAATATCACAAAATGCACAAAAACTGTTGTTTTATTAACAAGTCTGATGATTTTTATTTGGTTTAAAAAGATGATTTTGTTTTCAAAATTTATGTGGGTTTGTGAGGGTGATCAAATGCAGGAAAATTCGCGGAAAGTGGTGATCAGGCCCCACGAGGCTTTTCAATGGATGAATGGAACTTTCAAAAGGGGGTCTGGGTCTATAAAGCCTTATATATTACAGTATAAATTATAGACTATAGACAAAGGAGGGACTACAGTCCTATAGAAAAGTTAGTTAATAATAAATGTTACCAATACTTATGACTCAAACTTTTTTTTTTTATTTTCATATTCATAGTTTAGCAGATGGTTTAAATCTAACGAAATCAACACCTTTCTTAATGTTCTTTTGCAATTGAGTCAATGCAATCTTTAACAAGCCTAATTCTTCTTGATTCAAAGAATACAATAATTCGTATTCAATTGAGATAGCTCCACTGGAGTTTAATTTCAATGGTAATGAAATGTAGTCAACTAATAAATCTTTACCAAATTTCTGTACAATGAAGTCTTTAACTTCTTTAGAACCTTTGATTTTAGAGTCATCCAAGTAAACAAATCCATCTTCAAATGAATTTTCACCGAAAGTTATCGATTTCAATAGAGCTTCAGCAAATTTGAAACCGGAGTATGCCATGGATAAAGTTGCTGAACCAGCACCGTTTTTGGCTTTAACAACTTCATCACCACCAAACTGGACTCTATGAACCAATTCTTTTCTTTGGGTAGTAGATAAAGAATTGTAGTTTGGATGCTTAGAATAGATTGGAACAATTGTTTCACCAGAGTGACCACCAATGACATGGATCAGATTAGAGTTTTTAACAACTTGAGAAGCAGAATCAGTTTTTTTAACTTGTTCAATGAAAGTATTAGCTCTCACTATATCTAAAGTAGTGATACCAAACAATCTCTCAGCTTTGAAAACACCATGTTTCGATAACACTTCTTTAACAATTGGGACGGTGGAGTTGACAGGGTTTGAAATGACCAAGACAAAAGCATTTGGAGCATATTTAGCAATACCAGTTGCCAATTCTTCAATGATCCCAGCATTGATCTTGAACAAATCGTCTCTTGACATACCTGGTTTTCTTGGAATACCAGCAGGTATGATGATGATATCAGAGCCAATCAAGGCTTGTTTCAAAGCAACCTCTTTATCTGCCGTACCGAATGATTTAGGTTCAAATCCATTGATTTTAATGTCTGTGTTGATATGTGATAAATCTTGGGATACACCTTTTGACAACTTCAAATCGTATAAATTGATTTGATCAATCAAGTTTGGTGAAAGTTTCAAAAGTAAGGAAAGAGGTTGGCCGATACCACCAGAAGCACCGAGAACAGTAGCAGTTGTCATTTGATTTGTGTTCGTTACAGTAAAATAGAATAAATAGAATGTTGGGAAAAGAATTGTCGGATTTCACACTACCTTTATATACAAAAATTACGAAATATTGCGACTCATAGACCAATAGACCAATAGTCATAATTTTTGCTCATACAAAATTTTTTTTTTTTGGGCCTTTTTGAGTCTTTTTTTGCCCTTACAAAAATTGTTCAAATGTTCCATTTCCCCAGAAAATTAAGAGATTTTTTACTGCTAAACTCCATAGTTTCCTAAAACCTCCGAGATATTTATATTTATCCGAATTTTCGCACACATTCTCTCCGTAATATTCCGAATTTCATTTCATTTCTTTGTTAACATATTTAGTCACGTGACTAGTCACGGGTGAGCCAATCAATACCTTGTTCCAAATGTTCACCAGTTAAACCACAACACTCTTGCAATATGATGTTCTCTCTAGTGCATAGACTTTTCTCCAATTTGGTTTTGACAGTGTCGAGATCTCCTTTGAACAGGTCTATTTTATTTAGGAAAATGAGCACTTTAATATCCCCAACCTGTTGATTTTGTAATATCAAGTCATGGAACTGTTTTACAGATTCTTGTATTCTATCAAGATCAACAAGACTAATGACAAATATTATAGCATCGATTGATCCATTGAAAAAATTGTTCCAGAATGATCGCAGTGAATACTGGCCACCGATATCCCAGAAATTTATGTTGTGATCTTTATAGAACAATGAACTGATCTCGAAACCCATCGTTGGCTTAAGATTACTTGAATCATTTCCCAGTAGCGTATTCAAAACTGTAGATTTACCAGAATTGTCTAGTCCAAGAACCAAGACTCGCAGTTCGCGGTCTTTGAGCTTCTGTTTTTTGATTATTGTAAGAAGACCCATCTATTTCGTTTGTTTTAGTTCATTACAATTTAATTGAGTTCAATTTAATTGTATTTTTTTCTAGTTTCAATGTTTTCATTTGATCTTTTAACTAATGTTCTTCGCCACTTCCAAAACTCAAAAATGGTAAAATGCAAAGTTCTTTGGATAAGTTCTTGAAGAAAACTGATCCAAACAATACAAAACTAGATGATGAATTTACTGCTGTCGTAATCTGTCCTATTTGTTCCTTGAATATCTCAGGTTTATCACTTATAAGCAGGGAGTCTCATGTTGAACTATGTCTTAGAAAACCAGAAACTCCTCCTCCCACAACTGTTAATATTCCTAATAAGCCCAAATTTAAGGCCAAACCAGCACCAGATTACAAGTTTCTGCGATTCAAGAGGTCCAAGTTAAAATTAATAGTGGATGGTTTTAATTATTCTTACCCTACATCTTTTATCGATGAGCTTGAACAAACTGATGATCAGGTGTTGTATTTTCTATCTCATTTTCATTCAGATCATTACATAGGGCTCTCCAAAGGGTGGAACAAAGGCCTGATATATAGCTCGATGGATTCGATCAAATTGGTTGATTTGAAGTTCAATGTTTATGATAAAGAAATGTTGAAACCGTTGGATTTCGATAAATGGATAGACTTAGATTTTAAAGATGATGTTGGTGTTCGAGTAAAACTTTTCGATGCAAACCATTGTCCTGGCGGTGCAATCTTCTTATTTGAAGAGTATTCTTTCGAAAACGGTGAACATAAAACATTGAAAAGAATATTACATACCGGTGACTTCAGAGTCTCTTTTAACCATTTGATGCTATTCAAAGATGAATTTCTGGATGAAATATTCTTAGATACCACCTATTTGAATCCCCTTTATAAGTTCCCAAATCAGACCACGATTGTCAATGAAACTTGTTTATTTCTGGAAAATTTAATATTTGATTCTAAAGGTACCAAGAACTCAATTTTGAACTATTTCAAGTCTTCAAATGGAGCATCTACTGGTTCCTATAAGATACTTATAGGTTCATATTCCATAGGCAAAGAGAAGTTGTACATTGAGTTGGCGATGAGATTAAAGACCAAAATATTCATAACGGCAACGAAACTGACAATGCTATCAAAAATTTCTTCATTACAACAGTACCTAAATCTTTTTGAAACTAAAAATCCATCAGATTGTATGATTCATGTTGTTCATTTAGGAAAATTGAATGATTTGACATACCTCGAACAGTTCAAATCTTTCAAAATAATAAAGATTAAGCCGACAGGTTGGTCATTTACTTCATTTGAAAGGAAGATCAAAAAAAGAAAAATCGATGGTGAACAACAATCTGAAGAATCTCCAATCCAATCAACAAAGAACGAAATGGTAAAATCATTATTTCAATCACCTGCATTTTCAATCAATGAGGAAATTCAACAGTCATTACAGACTCAGTATTATAATTCAAGTACTTTGCAAATTCCATATTCTGAGCATTCTAGTTTCAAAGAACTTTCAATTTTGGGAGTTTTTCTAACATATGGGGAAATCATTCCAACAGTAAACATCAACAATCAAAACATGTTTCAAGAGTGGTTTAGGGAATGGAAATCCTTAGGTGAAATCCTGAGAGATGATTCAGAGACATACAGCAATTGGTTCAGAGTGGTACATGGTTATTATAATTGTTGAGAAAAGAAGAACATCGTTATATGTTCATTTTAAATATCAACACCCAGTGGAATTCTCCGATCATCACCATGCCCCGAGTCTTTTCTTTTTCTCATGATTCTGTCTGCATCTGCTGCTCCAAATTTTTTGATCAGCTTACCATAAAACAACCCACAGGCATTGCATAGCGATCTGGAACCATATGGTCCTCGTCTCCACTCAGGTGTATCATCAGATCCACATTGGACACATTTATGTTCTTGTTTTAATGATAGGTCTTCCTGGAATTGCCCCCTTGATAAATGTGTCGCTGATGGAATCTTTTGAGGTTTTGGCGGTTTAACAACTAGAGATACATTTTCTGATGATTTAGTTGTTATCATAGGTCCTGATGATGGTTTTCTCTTTTTCAAACCTATTGCTGATGTTGAGGCTCGACGTTCGGCAGGTTTTGGATTAAGTGGCCTAAAATTTTGGGAAAAGTTTGGAGGTGGAGAAGAGCTCATATCACGTTTTTTGCTGGAACTTGTTGGGTTATCTTGCCTCTGTCGTTGTTCATTCAGTTTTTTCAATTGTTCTTTATGTATCAATATGTGTTGAAATAGTTGCGTCATATCACCAGCGATATGAATCGAGTCCGCAATTGTTTGTGCTGGAATGTTATTCAACAATTTTTCAAAATATTCAATGCTGTATTCATTAAATGTTCCTAGCTCTTTCAAGTCATAATCAAAATTTAAAGGAAGTTTACTCTGTGAAAAGTCTTGTGATGTTGCACTTAGTTTAAGGTGATCCAAGAAATCAGCTTTAATGTTATTAAGGTTTCTTTGCAAGTTTTCAAATATAACAAAATTATGCTCAAACTCAGTAAGCAAACCAGAGAGTCCATTCTGTGCTGGAGGGCAACTAGCAATATTTGCTAACGTCTGTAAAGAACTCTGACTTTCAATTGAGTCGCTTTTGGAATGATAAGGAGGTATTTGCAATGAGTGTCTTCTCTGTTTATGGAATGGATGATGAATTGGCGGTTGACGAATATTTAATGCTACAGAATAGGCTGGGTCTCCTGGCAACTGATTTGGTGGGAATTTGAAGTTAATCATTTCTGGTGGAGGTTTCTGTGGTATGACTGGTTGAGTAGGAGGAGTAGGATGTGAAGTTACAGGATGCCCCGTAGCTGGTATGGTGATGGTCTGTTGGACCTGATGTGAGTGATCAAACGATTGAACAACACTTACTGGAGCTCTGGGTTGTGCGAGGACAGCAACACGTTGCTGATCCGGATGATAAGGGTGTCTTTGCTGTTGCTGTTGGGCAAGAGCTTCATCTCTAATCTTCAGCGACGCTGTGAAATCTGAGGTTAACTCATTGAAGGATGGCAATCTTTGTTGTTGTATGTTAGTTTGATGATATTTCCGAAAAGGGTAATCCAGCTGATCAGGAATATAATACTCACTTGACATGGCCTGGTCTTTTATTATCAAAGCTCATCATTATAGCAAATTGACAAGATGTTATAGCGATTATAGCGATACTTAAGTGATTAGATAAGTAAGATGGCTGTAACTATTTCTGAGGATCGGTTCTGGTGATTAGTGTGTTTTTGTGTCATATATATTTATCAGCAACCTTGCTTGAGAAAAAGAATATGAAATAGTCCACAAATTATACTTGCAAAAAAAAAGATCAAATAATCTGGAGTACTCTCAGGCAAGATTCTTTGAGCAGATTTATAAAAGATTTGATGGTTTTGAGATACTTCTCATTTTTCCTCTTTTTGGTCCACTCAATATCGTTTGAGAGGAATAATGACCGAACTTGAAGAGATTATGCGTGTGTAACTCAATTATGGTTTGATTAACGATTTGTCCAGTGCTATTTTGACTACTACACACTGTTCGCTTAATCAAACTCTATGCAAGTTATTGTTTCAGACACTAAAAAATGTGAAATCCTGTGAGACAGTTGCTGAGTCCAGAACATGTCAATGCGAGTGAATATGAGAAAGAATTATGGATCCTTTACCGGTAAAGGCTACACTTGAAATTGAATTAACGTTATCATTAGTCATCTAATATTTGTATTGTAAAATGTACCATATCCATCGATTAAGTCTATTGATTAATTAGCAATTGACCCTGCTTCACAGCACATAGTCACAAGATCCTACTCCCGCTATGCTCACAAACACTCGATTCAAGACAATGGGCAATTCTTCTTGGCCTCGCTTTGAATCATCATACCACTGCGCAATAGGTGTGAGGATCTTCGAAGAGGCCATTTATATATGAAAACTATATAATAAAGTCAAAGTCAAAGTCAATTGGTGATCTAAATCTCCAAATTCGAAGAACTCTTCGCGAAGGATTGAGCTTCTGATTAATTTATCACTGAGCTGAACATTTCATAAACTGAAAAATGTAAAATGAAATATAAAATTTTTCCAAGAGCTCTTTAATCGAAAACAAAAGTTTTAAATAAAATTTATGGAAGAAAAAAAATGAAAAAAAAAAATAACAGAAAAATTTTCTGTCAAAAAAAAAAAGTCGTTCTCAAACCAATTTTCAATCCGGGCGGGTAACTTTATAGCCATTTTCGCGAGAAATATGATTAAATAATCCCAAGAACACCAAATCAAACAAACAGACAACGGTAAATCAAATATAAAAAACAGTCATTTGGAGAGTCTCAATCTGATCAATTAACGATGCCACCATCTCCGCCAGCTCCTCCTCCACCTCCTGGTCCACCACCACCCAGTTTTGGTGGAAATTCAGCCCCAAGAGCTCCACCGGGGAGAGATGCTTTATTAGGAGACATAGTTAAGGGAAAGACATTAAAGAAAGCTGTCACTGTCGATAAAAGTAAACCGATGATTGAGAAAACAAGTTCTGTTACAACATCAATCTCTACGGGGACAAGTTCACCTTCTTCGGCCCCTTCAATTCCCTCCACACCTGCTTCAGCTCCACAATTAGCTGGTTTATTCGCTAATGGAATGCCTAAACTGAAACATCATGGTGCCCCATCTACTTTATCTACCCCAAGTGCTCCCTCTGCCCCTTCCATCCTTTCAAATAGACCAAGGGTCCCTGTTGGTAGCGCACCAGCAATACCTAGCAACAGACCAAGTGTGCCTGGTGAAAATGCTCCTTCAATTCCTTCCACAAGACCTCAACGTAAACCTACAGCTCCCACCGTTCCTTCAGCCCCTCCAGCCCCTCCAGCTCCTTTAGCTCCTTTAGCTCCTTTAGCTCCTCCATTACCATCAAATAATGCACCTGCAATTCCTTCATTCTCAGCACCTCCTTTACCTCTCTTATCAGCACCGTCTGTTCCTGCTTTTCCTTCTGCTGGTCCACCCCCACCACCACCACCGTTGCCATCGGCATCAGCTCCATCACCACCTCCACTTCCTTTTGCCTCAGCACCCTCAGCACCCTCAGCACCTCCTTTACCTTCATTAGGTGCCCCACCAGCTTCCACAGCTCCACCAGCTCCACCAGCTCCACCCGCATCAAGTGTAAGTGCTCCAAAGAAGCAATCAACCCCATCTGTCCCTCCTGCAGGTGGTGCATTTGCATTCTTAGCAGAGATTCAGAAGAAAAGAGACGATTCTCATGTAATTGATGCTGTACCAACAAATTTCAGTGCTGCTGACCAAGTAGTCGATACTTCATCAAAACCAATTCCATCAGCTGGCCCGTCAATCCCGTCAACTCCAGCTTCATCAGCTTCATCAGCTCCATCACCAGCTCCAGTCTCAAGTGGAAATAGTATAGCAGATGCATTAGCTGCAAAATTTGCAAATAAAAGACCAGCAGCCTCTCCAATTGCACCTCCACTTCCAAACATTTCGTCTTCTAAGCCAGCAATACCTTCTCTACCATCAGCTGTGCCGCCTCCATTACCATCTTCTGGTGCGCCTCCTCCACCTCTGTTGCCTTCCACAAATGCACCACCCGCACCACCCGCACCACCAGCACCAAACATTCCTTCTTCTTCAGCAAATACATCTCAGCCTCCAGAAGCACCATCAGTACCATCATTAGGTGGGTTGCCATTCCTAGCAGAGATCAACAAGAAAAGAGATGATGCACATGTTGTTGAAGGTTCGTTCTCAGCATCCGCAGTTCCATCAGAAACTCCTTCAATACCAAAATCGAATAACATTCCTATTGCCCCATCATTGCCTGCATTCTCTGCTCCATCGTTGCCATCATCTATACCACATGCTCCTTCTTTACCTAACACCTCTGCACCACCTGCACCACCAGCACCACCAGTATCGTCAGCACCACCAGCACCACCAGTATCATCAGCACCTCCATCGGTTCCATCAGCTCCAAGTCCATCGTCAAAACCACCACCTCCTGGTCCACCACCATCTCAAACGCATAACAATGGTTCATTCAAGCACCGATTATTCTCCAATCCTACCTCTGAGAATACAACGAATACAGTTGTACAAGCCACTGATACAAATAAGCGTATTGATGCTAGTGCATATACGTTGAATCCTAATGGTGTTCGTGATGGTAGAATAGAGATTGATGATTCAAGATTTGCGTTTGTTAATAAGAATGATTTACCTAAACCTCGACAATTCAAAGGTGCAGAGAAACTATATCCTAGTGGACGTGGTAGTAGTGTACCTTTGAATCTAAGTCTATATTCATGAGAATGGTGGAGAGGGGTGTATAAGAGATATGAACAGTTTTATTGTAATTTGTAATATATCTATGTACAACCGTTGTATGTTTGTGAAAAGATCTTTAGTTAATCACAAGATTTATCATCCCACCCATCTTTCCATCTTTGTTTCCAAAGATTACAATCGAATTCGGGTTTACCTATTTTCTTGTTAACTTCATTATGAGCATCACATAGCCATCTTCCAAACTCTTCTTGAGTTTTAACTTTAGGTTTTGTTTCTTCTTTACTGATATAACTCTGGAAATCATCAGCACAGAACCAGCATGGATAAACTTGAGCGAATAAACTAATAAAAGAGCTCATACGGCTTTGCTCCTCGGTAGTTGGGGTTTCTGGATATGTAGCAGCTATTGAATGGAGTAATGTCCAGCTTGAACGACCCAATTCTGTGACATCTGGTGGACAGTCTTTCTTGTAAGAACTTTGCACCTTGGAGGGAGTAGTAGTAGTAGTAGTAGTAGAAGCAGTAGAAGCAGTAGAAGCAGCAGCACCCGCAAAAGCACCAACGACTGGTTTCTTTGAGCCTAAATTAGCCATTTTGAAATCTAGTAGAGTATTGCATGAACGACACCTGAAAAGTCAAACATTAGTAATGGCACATAAAAATAGGTAAATACCTAAGGCAAAAACAAAAAAAAAGGATTTTTAACTCACGGTTTTCCATCTTTGTCGTAGATGATCTTTCTTCCAGAAGCACCGTAAACGGGTTTCTCAGAGTCGTTAGTCATTTATGGGATTATGCTTTTGTGCAAAAGGTTTAGTAATTATAACCACTTTTTAATTAATTTCCAGATTTTATGTGTGTGAAGTTGAAGTGAAGATTTAACATTGATTAAAAAAAAATTACTGTTTATTGTTTAAAAGATTAAAAGATCAATTAATTTGTTAAAGGCACTTTATCAAAAACATTGTCTTCTTTTGCATAAATGGTCTATTATAAATATATATCTCTAATTAAAAAGAATCTATAAGCATTTGTTATTAGCTTAATACTATATCATCTGAAAGGCAAAGGCTGCAAAAAGAAATCATGTCTATTCAATCCAAAGCTACACAGCTGTAACTTCTGGACAAAACGTGTGTGAGAATTAGTTTATAGTCTTTACAATCCACGCATATTGTATGTAATATACTTTATAAGTTTTTACTCAATGAGGGACAACAATGCCACTCAAGAATAAGCCATCATAGTATACTTCCCCAAGTTTCCAAGCCCCCCGAATTGTCACTAATTTGAACACACAGCCCATAAACAAAAACTAAAATACCAACTTTAGTAGGGTAAAAATATCACTGATCATAAGTCGGATTAATCAATGAACCATGATTTAAAACAGTGACCATTTTATTAATGATCAAATGACGTCCAATCAATCATTAGTTTGAACTTGATGATCAACTGTAAGAATTAAATTGTTCAATAATAATAATATATTTGGCTTAATAATAATTAAAACTAAAATATTGTTTTTTGATTACATAAATGTATTAATTAATTAAATTAAATATAAACTAGATTAAATTAAATAGGCTATGCTATTGCAATGGAAGAGCCAATTCCATCACAATACACTAATTAAAAAAAAAAAAAGAGACAGAGAATTGAAAATAATTGTGTTGATATTAGGAAATAAACTAAATATATG